>LPNX010732710.1:28052-39391 GCA_001517045.1 Pseudotsuga menziesii | reverse complement strand
AGAGAGAGAGAGAGAGAGAGAGAGAGAGAGAGAGAGAGAGAGAGAGAGAGAGAGAGAGAAACTTAATTTTCACATGCCCTTATCACCGTGAGGTATGTGGTTGGTTCTACTATCCATTTAGAGAATCCCATTACTCCCTCCACCTTCTTCCAATATCCAGATTAACAATTCCTAGCATTATACTTGGGAGAGGATCTTAGGATTAAGGCACACATTTTTTGCCTCTGCACTCATTGATATACTACTTAGTGGATCACATATTTTTTCTTAGTGCTCCAATGGACATGGGAACTAAGAGGTGGGAAAATGACAAGACCATTCCAACTCCCAGATCAATTAGGTCCGCAGGGACAACACAACCCTTGACCACAACATGCATGCATGGTTGTTGTATAAGGGTTCAAGAAAACTTACACATGACTAGAGAGAATCCCCCTCTAAAATATCTGAACATCTATTCACCCCTTCTAAATAGATATGTACTCCCAATACCAAATCCAATCCTCCAACCAAATTCCTATAGAGTTTCTTTCCTTGTTCCTTAGATGGTAGAAGTGTTGGGTATGTGCTATATTATTTGCATGGATTCGGGTTTTGGATGTTACGATATTCCTAAGTATTGTATTGTGAATGGTTAAGTGAATATAATGAGGAAGAGAGAGGTCTGGCTCTAAATTTTGTTGGTTTTCCTAGTTAAGGGTTTCTAGGGTAAATATTTGTGTAGTGTGTGTGTGTGCCATTGTTTAATCTCTGTTTTGCTTAAGAATATGTTTTCATTATTTAACTTACATGTTCTATCATAGCTCGATTATTGGCTTCAAAGGGACAAATTCATTGCCAAGGGTTCAACTTATTTTGATAAAGCAAGTTTATCTTGGGTCTGTGATAAACCTATGCTAAGGGTTCAACCTGTTTTGATAGAGCAAGATTATCTTGGGTCTATGATAAACCTAGGTTTAGTAAGATAAATGTGGTGGTGATTTGTGTGTTAAAAGAGAATGACAAGCAATTCTAGAATCAAGATTGAGAAATTTAATAGTAAGAGCTTTGAGATATGGAAGTTCAAGATGGAAGATATTCTTGTAGATAGAGAACAATGGCTTGTTGTGGATCCATGTATAAAACCTATTGCTATGTCGCAAGAATATTGGGAGAAGTTGGAAATAAAGGTGAGAATCACAATTCAACTTTACCTATCAAAATTTGGTGAGAATACAACACAATGAAGCTATGGAATAAATTAGGAAGTTTGTATTAGTCAAAGTTAACAATAAACAAGTATTTTCTTTGAGAAAAATTGTATCATTTTAGGATGGATCATGGAAATTCAGTGATGGATAATTTAAATGCCTTTAATACTCTTGTAATTCAAATTGTCTCTTTTGATATTAAGATGGAGGAAGAATATACGTGTATTACCTTATTATGTTTTTTTCAAATCTTGGGATAATTTGGTTCTAACAATTGGTAGTGCTTGTTCATCTACATTAAAATTTGAGGATAAAGTGGCATCCTTGTTATTAGAGGAAATGAGGTGGAAAATCATAGATAGTTAGGGAATGAATGCTTTCTTCGTGAGAGTTTATCCCCAATATAGAAATAAAAATAAGTTTCTCGAGGAATATCTAAATCTAAAGGTAGATCTAAATCTTCAGGAAAATATTCGAGGAAATGTTGGACATGTGGTAAAGTTGGGGACTATAAGGAGGATTGCAGATATAAAAATTTTAAGAAAGAGAAGGGATTTGATGATGCCCCTTCCATACACCTGAAGACCTTAGAATAAGGGAATGTGTACCTTGTTTCAAGTACCCATTCAGATGTGATGCATGGTTGATTGAATCAGGTGCTTCTTTTCATATGACTCCTCGCAAGGAGTGGTTCTATGAATATTAGAAGTATAATAGAATAGATTACTTGATAGCCGTAATCATAAGACATGGAAGAGTCAAGTTTCTACACAAGGATGGGAATATTATAAATTTCCCTATGGTTTTTCACATTCAAGAACTAACTATAAATTTGATATCCCCCAGTAAAATGAGTGATGCAGGTGTGCAATTTGTGTTTGGAAAAAGAGGCATGCAAAATGGTTTGAGGAGCATTGTCTTGATGGGGTTAAATCTAGAACAAAAATCTATACAAGTTGTTGGGAAGCACTATCATTAATGTGTGTAACATTTACGTTGTTCTTGAGGTTGTAAATAAAGAAGACAAAACCCTTACTATCTCTAGAGAAAATAGAATGCTATGGATTCAAAGATTGGGGCATATTAGAGAAAAGGGCCTTCAATCATTACATGGTAAAGGTATGGTTGAAGGTTTGTTTGATTGCACACTAGATTTTGATTTCTATGAACATTGCATATATGGTGTGACAACATGAATTAACACATAAAGGGTAAAGCCCCAAAAAAAACAACTAGCTCGATCGTGTTAAATTTTTAATCTATTTCCATATATTGACAATTATTTCACAATGATTTCAAGCATTCATTTCATTCCACAATTTTCATTGAATAATTGATACTTAAAATTTCAACTTAAATTACAATAGAAACATAAGATCATAGAAAGACATGCATGCGCAATAGACACAAGAATTTTACTTGGGAAACCCAAACTTGGGAAAAATCCCAACAAATTTGGTCATAGGAAATCAATCCAATATTACAAGTACATTACCAATCATGAAGAGAAACCCTAGCACACAAAAGTGTGTATTTCTTCCAAAGAAACCCTTGCGAATTTATAGGGAGATATATCGAACCTCTAAGAAGATATAAGAACCCCCAAAATTGCTCTTTTTGATCTTCACCAGTCTTCTTTGAAAAGTGCACCCTTGTGTAGTAAAGATGATGTTGGATGATGAGTGAAAATGAAGTGTTGGAGCACTTTATTTATATTCTTTTGTTCACTTGACTTTTTCACCAATGGGACCGACTTGTCTTCTTGTTGGGGCTGACTTGTTATTTTGATCTTCATCTTTTATTTTATCTTCAGGGTCAACTTTCTTTTTGTATTCAATCTTTCCTTGGGACTTCTTCAATGGTTGACGTGACTTCTTGGTTATTTATTCATCATATAAAAGTTGTCCTTGTTGATGTTCATCTCCTCACATGCACGTCTATTCAAGCATAGATCTATAATTTTGATTTGACCCCACTCTAAGAAGTCCTAGACACTTCTTAGAGGCTATGTCAAATTAAACATTATATTAGACTTTGTATATTTCACAAGGGGATGAAATCCACTATCAAATAAACAAGTAATATCATTCTAATATATAATAGATCACTCTTTCACAGAGCACTCCTTGTCAGAGTATGCAATGTGACCTCTATCCTTATTCACTCTTAATGACTTCTCATGACTAATTAAGTCTAAGCACCTTGAACCTTATTCACTCTTAGTCACTTCTCATGACTAATCAAGGCTACACCGGGGTCATCCTCCATTAGCCATTGGTAAATTTACATAAACTCTCTAGAAGAATGTTTGCAGAATGTTTCTTGATGCTACAACCTAGAGAAACATCAACACTCCCTCTCAGCATGGGGGACATTCTGCATCATTTCCAAGATTCACACTTGGTGAGAATGTTCATAATCCATATTGGATATGTACTGCATCTACATATGAAGAATTTCATTCCAATACAAATCATATGACTATCAGGATAAATACTATGCATGTTCCATTAAATTCTCATCACGGTGTCTGGGCCATTCACTTCATGTGAATGTCTACCATTGATTTATAGGACCATCATGGTTTGTGGGCCATTCACCACATGTGAATTTCTGTCACTCATATGTAGAACCATCATGGTATCTATGCCATTCACCTCACGTGAATGTATTCCCAATGCTTCTCAACCATTGATACTCCCTGTCATAAGGGAGGCATTCTCCATCATGCCTAGCTTGTCCCTAACGTATACAAAATTTTCCTTGGTTAGAGTCTTGGTGAGAATTTTGGCTATCTGCTCATTTGTGGATTTGTATTGGAGCTTCATTGCTCCCTTCTGCACCATGTATAAGAGGAAGTGATATTTTATCTAAATATGCTTCAACCTATCATGAAATACTGGATTTTCAGAAATCTTGACACAACTTTGATTACCACAATGTATCAAGGTCGTCTCTAGCTTTTCATCAAATAGTCTTGCAAGAAGCTTCTAAAGCCACATTTCTTCATGAATTGTGACACTGGATGCATACTACTCTTCTTTTGTTGTACTGAGTGCAATAGAATTCTTCTTCCTGCTAAACCAAGATATCATGGTTGATCCTAAGATGAAGAAACACCCTAAGGTGCTCTTTTTGTCCATTACACTTCCCGCATAGTCAGAATTTGCATAAACATGTAGAATCACTTCACCACTTGAGACATATATCAAACCATATCCAACTGAACCATGCAGGTACCTCAACACATGTTTTGTTGCAACCCAATATACATGTCTCAACTCAACCATAACTTGACCAGGGTGTTCACTGCAAGGAAAATATCTGGCCCAGTGTTAACTAGGTACATCAAGGATCCAATCAGCTACATGTACATTGTGGGATCCATCAAATATAAATATAAATAAAAATAACTCAACTTCTCTAGATTTGTCACCATAGGTGTAGCCATGACCTTCTAGTCCATACTGAATCTGCTCAAGATCTCATTTGTCTTCTTCCCTTGATTGAGGAATATATCACTTGATATCTGCCACACCTCTAATCCTAATAAATAATACATTAATTCAAGATCCTTCATCTCTATTTACGAAGAAAAATTCCTCTTGGTGATGGAGGTACTCCTAGCCAGGGAACCTCCTCCATCATCAATAAACTATGCTACAACTACTCTCACAGTGCTGGAGCACCCTACTTCATCTGCACCTGAGTATCCCATACTTTGCATTTGGACCTCGATAGGCCTCTATATATGACTCACCAGATACCAGTCTCCTGAATCTCATTGTGTATTGATCACCACAAGAGATATAAATCACTCTTGACTTACAAAATATATGACTCACTTCTGTCATTCACAAGAGATATGAATCACTCTTGTCCATTCAAGAGATATGACTCACTCTTGACTTACAAAAGATATGACTTGCTTTTGTCATTCACAAGAGATATGACTCACTCTGGTCTACTCAAGAGATATGACTCACTCTTGACATACAAAATATAACTCAATTGTGTCATTCTCAAGAGATATGACTCACTCTTGACATACAAAATATATAACTCAATTGTGTCATTCTCAAGAGATATGACTCACTCTTGTCCACTCAAGAGATATGAATCACTCTTAACTTACATAAGATATGACTCATTTCTATCATTCACAAGAGATATGACTCACTCTTATATGACTCACTCTTGACTTGCATAAGATATGACTCACTTCTATGAATACTTCCTTAGGAGTGCTATCCCCAATATTTGGCGAGGAATCCTATTTTGAGCATAAACTATCATATTGGATGCCTATTCCCATAAGAACATGGGTAAATAGTGATCATGGATCATCGCCTTCAGATCCTCCACAATGGACTTGTCAATACATGATAGACATGTGCAAAAAATTTAACCAGTATTATTTCAACTATTATGCTAGAAAAATATCAATTTCACTTAAGTAAATAAAACTCACTGCACAAAGCATTAAATAATGATCTTGCTTGTTGAGTCCCTCTTGATTGCTGCCTCATTGTAGAAATCATTGAATCCCTTGTAGGTATACTCTCTTTCATCATCTGACCTTCCCTTTGATCTTCTTCCTGGAACCTTTCATCCTTGGTTTTCATGAAGTATATACATGTCTACTGGAATAAATAATCAACGAATGTACAAAAATCCACTCAATGATGATCACATACGTTTGAATGCACAAGATCCAAGGCCCCTTTGGACTTAATATCACTAGACAACCCCTGCAAACAATAGTTGAATATTCCTTCGGAAGTTCATATGTAACCTCATCAAGTTTAGTCTTTTTTTTGTGGTGGATTCTCATAAACATCATCTGTTGATGCATGCCGCTTTCTCTTCCTTTTCTTTCGAGGACACTAAGAAGCATAGTGACGAATTTCTGGCAACTGAAGCATTTGAATTTTGAAAAAACACTTATTCTTTTCTTGAACTGGAATTGAACCATCCAATATTGATTCATTTTGAGATTGGATTCCATCTTTGACAAAAATCTGAAATCTGATCCATAATCCCCAGTATCAACAAAATAGGTCAAAATTGTAATTTTGACAAAACTAAAATTGCCTCCACCAATAGATACGCCCTGCTTTTTTGGACCTAATTTTTTGGCCTTATTTTTTTGGACCTGCCTTTTTGGATCTATTTTTCCAGACCTATTTTTTGGATCTATTTTTTAGGACCCACCTTTTTAGCCTTGGTTTTTCAGACCTATTTTTTTTTACCTATTTTTTTCAACCCAATTTTTTGGGCTTGTTTTTTTTTCGGACCTAGGGACAAAACTTGATCAATGGTTGTATGTATTTCAAAAATGCTATGAAAGCATGTTGAATTTTTAATCTATTTCCATATGTTGACATTATTTCACCATGATTTCAAGCATTCATTTCTTTCCACAATTTTTATTGAATAATTGCACACTGAAAATTTCAACTTAAACTGCAGCAGAAACACAAGATCATAGAATCATAGGAATGCAAAATAGACACAATAATTTTACCCTTGGAAACCCAAAATTGGGAGAAAATCCAACAACTTTTCTTAGAATAAATCTGTCCAATATTACAAGTACATTACCAATCACAAAGAGAACCCATAGCACATAAAAGTGTGCCCTTGTTCCAAAGAAATCATAGAGAATCTCTAGGGAGATATAAAAAACCTCTAAGAAGAGATAAGAAACCCAAAAAATTCTCCTTGTGATCTTATATAATATCCCCAATTAAATACTAGGGATATTATCTCCAAGGTTTCAACTTTAATTATGTTGATTTTCAACTTTTTCCCAAACATTGATTTATCAGTGCTTATGAGATGTTCTAGTTCAACAACAGTGGAGTGTATGTGTATTTGTGATTTCCATTAAAAGTGTGCTGCTCATTAATGTGTTAATAATCCATTGCTATGTGTCCCAAGTCAAATCTGATATAAAATTGGAAACTAGTAAAGAAACTAGGAATACTAGTTCAATTATGGCCATATCGAACACGAGGTGTCCATCTCTTTCTAAAAAATACCAGAGTAAATTGAATTATCCCAAGCTAGGATTAATGGAATTAAATAGAATCAAATAGAAATAGTTGACCCACTGATAGACTCCAAAGAACTTCCAAGGAAGTATGAAAGGCACCCTCTCAAGACTAGTGAGAAACTAACTCAATTTCCCCACATAGGAATACTATTTTTTCAACTTGACCTAAACACCTCCTAATTGGCTGTAATCCTTACAAAAAGATTTTATAATACTAAAATACATCCAAAAATATTTAATTGAATTTGTAACAAACCTCAAGGGACTTCTATTAAAGTTTTACGATCAATATTGTAAATTGCATAACCATATGAGAAAGAGTTATACATGGAATCACCGGTTACTTAAATATGAGCACCATATGAGGAAAAAAGTTGGATATTTATTATTCACTATATGGTAACATTAATGAAATTTATTAAAATATTACATGGTTCTTACACAACTCAAAAATCATGAAATACTCAGTTGCTATAGTACAAGTTCGAACCTGTACTAAAACATATACAAAATGGAGTAGAGCTTATAAAATGGGCACATATCGGTCATATGAACACCTTTTTGAGTGAAAATAAAAGTTTTTACAACTATAAATGATGCTATAAATGAAATGGAACATGTCTCACATCCCATAAATGCTCATAGGTGTCAAAACCAAAACCACCATTTCATCCCTCCTTCACCGATCCAAGCTCTAAATCAGCAAGAAACACCTCCAAATGATAGAGCAACCTCCCAAATTGCACCCTTTGTCATATAGAATTCATATACTTCCCAAGAATGATCTATTCAAGTGAAAATGAATCCAATGGTGTTCCTTCCTCAAGCAAGAAACCACAACTCCAACACCAAAATGCTCGAAATAACACAATAACCCTATGTTGCTATAACTTGAAATTCCAAACACCTGTAGATGAATTTGAACTAGAAATAGAAAAAGATATAAACCTACATCCATTGTAGCTCACTTGAGAAATATTTATTTCTCCTCACCTCTCATTCACATGAAGCATGATTGAGATATCTGAGTGATTTATCCTCTCTTGCTAGCTAGGATCGAATCTTTCACCACCAAAAATAGTTTTGTAGAAAGGGGAACATCTCCCAAGATTGAGAATCTCAGTTGATATCCAATACTAGAATTTAAATGACCAAAATCCCCTTCACTTGTGTCTTCACCCTTTTTATAAATCTTCATGGATAATTCCCCCCATACCCCCCATTCTAGAATTCTCTCACAAATATTTAATAAAATATTAATAAATGTTATTTTTTATGATTGAATGACACCATGGGACCCATTCACTTCCACTATAATGTTTTTTACAAATAATAACTTCACCTACCTTTCCAATTCGAATTTGAGAGGATTAACTTGATTTGGGGGGAGTTACATCCTCATGTGCGCTCACTATAACCTCTAGCACCCTCGTTGTCTAAATTTAGGACCTGCAACATGTCATAAGGTGTCATAAGATATCATAGGGATTTGCAACATGTCATAAGTTGTCATAAGATGCCATAGATTCCCATTGGGAGTTACACTTCGACAAGTGTGCCCTCCTTTACTATTCTTAGCTCGATGAGTTACAATTAGATAAGATGTCTTCCACCTTAGAATTAAAATTTGGAGATGCATGGATTGATTTGGGGGAACTGAAACTCATATGGGGGCCCAACTCATCCTCCTATGTTCCCTCCTTGTCCAATGTTTTTCCTTCTTCTAATGTTGCATTAATCACAAATATTGGACATTATACTATACAAATTTGTGACCCATGCCACCACCTTAATAATTTGTCACCACATTAACAATTTATCATGACTTTACCAAGTGACTTAGGGAATTGCATCCCCTAGTCCCATGGATTAGTCCTTAGCAAAATTTGGGGACATTACAGTCCTCCCTACCCAAGATTGTTTGTTCTCAAGCAATTTAAATTTGGGTGTGGTAGTACCTATTATCCTTCCCCAACTTATGCACATTAATTTTTTGTCCCCCTTCCTTAGTGATGACTAATTATAAGGCTACAATTTCAAGTGGACCAAGTTATCACTCTGTAGTCCAAAATATGAGCCACGCTAAGGCTGAAAATGGTATCATGGCTCCAAATAAATCGAAAGGAGGTGAAGTATACCCTGCCCATTGTATGGTCCTCTAGGACTACTGTTGAAAATATGCCCAACACTATAACTCCAATATCCCCAATTAATCTCACAAAGGGACCATCATGCCGTTGTTGCGTCACTTTGATCTTAACCATCCCATTTCCATATTTTGTTTGCATCCTCCTATATTGGATCTCCAAACTGAATTTAAAAAAAAATTGAATCTACCACCATGGATAGTGGCTTGCATAGGAATCCAAGTGAAATATACCATCCTATTTCCATAATTTATGCTAAATATAAGAAAGGAAGTTTGTCTAAATCACTGGCCATGACTCTTGACTGCTCATGATCTCTAACAATTCCCTCAAGAGATAGTGCCATCTCTCCTATTATCCTGCCATCAACCCAACTGAAACAATTGAGTCCAAGAATGATATTAGGGTCCCAAATGAACCAGAGAAATGTGGAGTGTCTACTGCAACCACCTCTATGTTGCATAGTCTCCACACAAAGAGCCTCCTATAGTCTCCCAATCCACACAACAAGAAAACAACGTATCCCTACATCATGGGGTCTCCCACCTAGGAAACTAATCCTCTGCTCCATATGGACAGGATCCTGAAAGTGATGGTTGGATTTACCACCTATGCGAGTTTCTAAACTACCAAACCAATTAATACCATGATCCCATTGTCTATGTTGTACCCCTCTAATCATCATTGTAATCTAAAACAATCCAATACTCAGACGGATACTAGGATCCTGCCACCAAATTGGAAGTTCATCACTCCTAATGCTCATCCAAACCTTAGTGAGCCTCTCCAATATAACATGAAGCTCCTCTTGTGCAATCTATGCATTGTTCATATGTCTCACATCAATGACACTGGTTCCATCCAATTGAATCAGATGAAACTTCCATGTCCTACCATGAATAATGAAGGCATTGGATAATCTCAATGGATGCCTCTACTACTGCTCATGAGAATAAACAATAACTGGTATGCTCTGACTCAAATGCATATCCACCTATGTCCTCTTCTAAAGAACTTGCAAATTTGAAATATCCTCTGCCCAACCCTCTCATGAGGATTCTCCATCGAACCATGAATTTAATTAACCATATTCAACTGGTTGTTTGAAGTGTAGGAGGAAGGGTGTGATCTTTCCAACTCCCTACTGAGTTGTTCAATTTGCATCTTTGATTCTTGAAGTGTCTTCTATGTGCTTTTCAAGAAATCATGGTTTATCTCTAGTTCGTGAGGGACCCTCTCAACCTCACCTTCTTTTTCTTGTAATGCACAATGATACATCTCAACAAGACTAAGAATATGATCTCTATCGGAAAGTAGGTGTAGATAGTCAGCTTTCATGGTTGTCACTACTTCTTGAATTATCACCAAGTCTATAAGGATATATTCTTCTTCCAGATCCTCAATTGTATCTGAATCTCTCCAACAACAATATGAAACCAAGGAATTACTCTCATAAAACATTTTCATCGTTGTCTAATTTTTTCTTCCTTTACCTTTAATTGCTTTGATGGAAAATGTGGCTCATAAAAGCAAATCCTCTCCAACAATATTTTTTATTTTCTTTCATTATATACAATAAATAATATATAAAACAAGCAGATATAAAAATATAAATACAAATAAATATAAATTGCTTTTATATATAATTAACCAAAAATTACTATGTAACATAGTGACTTTACGAACAGTCACGGAAAAAATATGTATATATCCCTAAAAAAACAAAAGACTTATTGTAATTCATCTGACTCAGTTCATTTTTTTTCTACTTCATTGGTATCACAGGTTGAAGATGCATGCTACAAATTTCTTCCGTCGTCCAAGCTCCAAGATGCTTCTATTGTCCGTTGTCTAGCCATCGTTGCCTTTTAGCATTCCCCCATGCCTCTACTCCTCACTCAGCTGCATCCATTTTCCTCTACTCCTCACTCAGCCGCATCCATT
>LPNX010732710.1:0-27969 GCA_001517045.1 Pseudotsuga menziesii | reverse complement strand
ACAAATAAAAATAAATCAAGGTTCAACATAAAGAAAATCTCATTAGTCGTCAGAATGGGAGATATCAATGCCAGATTGGACCAATTGGACGAAAAAGTCAACAAGAGGTATGCAAAACTCAAGGTGGACATCGACAAAAACAATAATGAATTAACCAAACTTAAGAGGAATAGAGCAAGGCATCAATGCCTTGAAGAAAGATCAAAATAAAACTCCGAAGTCTCAACAATATTCACCTAGCCATAATCCACACCTATACCCTTTCAATACACCTCCTCCAAATACGTCTAAATTGCAAGTCCAACACGACACGACACCACATCATGAAATTCCTTTATTCAACATTCCATGAATATCAATCCCCCAAGCACATGGATACCGGATAAGGGTAAAACTAGCGTTACCCAAATTTGATGGTAATGAAAAACAATGCATCGCCTGGATCAATAAAGCAGCGGAATAATTTGAAATCCATAACATACCTTACGATAGTGAGAAGATTAAGTACGTCACCATACAATTGGAGGGAAATTCTTCCAATTGGTACATGTGGTGGAAGACGAAGAATCGAGTATGTCCCTTTAATTGGAATAACTTAAAAAAAATATTCTTAAGAGGTTTTAAGGCGTAACTGAGAAAAACATCTTTGCCAAGATCACCAGGTTGCAGCAGAAAGACAATGTAGATGAGTACACATGTGAATGGGAAGATTTGGAAACTTGAGTTCCAGAACAAAGTAATGACCAACGTTTGTAAACATACATACATGGACTAAAATCGCATATTCGGGATGAGTTAGAATTACATAACACTTCTACCATGGAGAAAGACAGACATAAGACCAAGATCATTGAGAACAAATTTAAATGATCCACTCAAATTAGTTTCAACAAAAACTACTTAAGAGGAATCCTCCCCAATCAAGGAATATAGTGACTTCAACATATACGTCGTCGCATCTAAGAGAAGGAGCAAAACCTAGTTTAGAATCCTAGAGGGTGAGGGAAGGAAAGTGCAAATATTGTGGAGATAAATGGGATCCTAAGAATAGATGTTTGCAAAGGAGAAACCCCCAAAAATTGTATTCTTGTGAAGCTGAAGAAGAAGAAGAAATATCAGAATGTGAAGAGTCAAGTGAGGAAGATACAGGAAACCAACAGGACTTCCACTCAGAACTAGAAAACGACACACCAAAAATATCATTATCCTCCATTACAGGGATATCCCAACCCCAAACACTAAAGCTACAAGGAAATGTAAAAAACAACAATGTGTCGATTCTCATAGATACTGGCAGTACCCATAACTTTATTAATGTTAATCTTGCTAAGATATTCAACTTTTTCGTTTTCCCAATGCCTAACATGAAGGTTATGGTAGCAAGAGACAAAAATATTGAAAATGTGGGAAAATGTCACAAGGTTAAATTACAAATGTAAGAGTATAACCTAGAAGGTGTCAAAGTCGATCCTAGTAAGATCAAGGAAATCACTGAGTGGCCCAAACTAGATAAGATCTCAAAATTAAGAGGGTTTCTATGCTTAACAGGGTACAATCAAAGATATGTGAAGAATTACACCCATCAAACGACCCCTCTAACGGATTTATTAAAGAAAAATTCATTTCGATGGAATGATGACGTATAAAAATGTTTTGAAGCATTAAAATCATTATGTCATCGACGTCGATATTAGCAACCCCATATTTCACAAAACCCTTTGTAGTTGAGTGTGATGCTCCAGGATTCGGGATAGGAGCAGTCTTGATGCAAGAAGTTCATTTAATATCATTTGAAAACATGAATCTCAATAAAAGGGAGAGTTTGAAATCCACATATGATAAGGAAATGCTTGCCATTATACACGGTCTAACAAAGTGGTGAAAATACCTCCTAGGGAGCAAAATGTTGATAAGAATAGACCACAATAGTCTTCAATATCTCCTTCAACAACAAACAGTGTCAAGTGAACAACATAAATGGATAGAAAAAATTGCTACCTTTGACATGGATATACTACATAAGCGAGGAAAGGACAATGTAGTTGCTGATTCTCTTTCTCAAAAATATGAATAATTCAAGGATTATGCAATCTCAATGGAATCTCTAGATTGGTTAGATGAAATCCAAGGAGAATATGCCAAGGATACAGACACCTGTGCGCTAATTAATGATCCTAATCAAGGTCCAAAATTAGAATGGAGAAATGACATCCTTTGGTATAAAGGAAGAACCTACTTAAGCCCAACATCCAAGTTTAAGACCAAGGTGTTGAAAGAATCTCATGATTCCCCAACCGCAAGACATGTAGGATTTTAAAAAACTTACTACAACACCAAGAAATCCTTCTATTGGAAGGGAATGTATAAGGACATTCGAAAGTACGGAGCCGAGTGTGACACCTCTCAAAAAAACAAAAACAAAAATGTCGTGACTCCAGGGATACTGATCCATCCACTTCACATTCCAAACCATAAATGGGAGGTAATCTCCATGGATTTCATGAAGGGTTACCTGTATTTGAAGGAAAGGAAAAAATATTCGTGGTAGTGGACCAATTAACAAAATATGCACATTTTATGGTATTAAGAAAATTGACTTCGTTAAACAAATTGTTGAAGTATTTCTTAAAAATATTTACAAATTACATGTACTTCCAAAAATCATTGTTAGTGACAGAGTCGCCAAATTCACAAGAAATTTTTGGAAGGAATTCTACAAACCAATTGGGATCACTCTTAATACGATCTTAGCCTATCATCCTCAAACAGATGGACAAACATAATTTGTTAACAAATGTGTGGAATCACATCTTCGTAGTTTCGTCACTGACAAGCAAAACATATGGTTACAATGGTTATGTATTGCAGAATGGTGGTATAACTCCACCTATCATACGTCAACCAAAATGATACCTTTTCAAGCATTATATGGTTATGCGCCTACCAGATGGAAGGAATTCATTCAAGGTGATGCAAAAGTACCTGTAGTAAAAAGTCAACTTGAATAAAATTAGAGAGTAATAAAAGTGCTCAAGGATAATTTAACTATGGCACAAAATCGTATGAAACAACAAGCAAATCAACATAGAACTGAAAGAGAGTTTGAAGCAGAAGATTGGGTATTTGTAAGACTTCATCCATACAATAAATTGCCACTTAAGTAACAAGGAAAGAATAAATTAGCTCCCAAGTTTATGGGCCATACCGAATTATCTGAAAGATTATCCCAGTAGCATATGAATTGACATTACCAGACAATAGGCAAATTCACAATGTTTTTGATGTGTCAAATCTCAAAAACAGTTGGGTCGAAATGAATATGCTAAGATGACACTTCCTACTTTGGATGAAGAAGGGAGGCTTGTATTAGAACTAGAATCCATCATCAACATCAGAGAAATAAAGATACTTTCTCACATAATTAAATAATACCTTATTAAGTGGAAGAGTTTTCTTGAAGAAAATACTTCACATGGAACTGAGAAGCTCATTCAACAACATCCATCTTTTCCCTGCTTTGAGGACAAAGCATCTTAAAAGAAGAGGGAAATGTTATATACAATAAATAATATATAAAACAAGTCAAAATATAAATATAAATAAAAATAAATTACCTTTATATATAATTAACAAAAAATTACAATGTAACATGGTGACTTTATGAACAATCACGAAAAAAATATGTATATATGCCAAAAAAGAATTATTGTAATTCATCGGACATTTTTGCTAAAAAAAAATTAGTATGAAACTCAATTTCGTTTTGTTTCCTACTTCAACTTCCATTTTTTGTGCATTTAAAATTAATTTCATAATGAATCTCTATTGGTGTATGGAAGACTATTTTTTTTTCTTCCTCAAAATCTGATACAAAACATTCCTATGCACCACCATCGTCATCAAAAACCCATTATGTCATCAAGCTCCTTAATAGTGATCTCTAATTAACCAACATAGAAGCTTGAGTACTCTTCGTTTTTGCAACCATCTTGTGGAAGTGTTATGTTCACATATTCTAATGGATGAGATAAAAAAATCAAATTTCTTGTTGCGTGAATCCACAACACATAACGCATATTTAACAACCAAATCAACATTAGAAGATTCTACAATACAATACATTGGATGCTATCTCATGATGATGCAAAGAAATAATACTGTTGAAAAAATCAGAATTTTTGTCATACCTTGGTGTCACATCTTCGTCATTCCCATGTGGTTGATCCATGCAGTCATGCTGCTCCACTTTGTATTCAAGCGAAAGACTCAAGGCAACGATTTGTGAGTCAATTTGATCCAATTTCTTGTAGGGATGCGGTGAGATTCTAAACATGGATTCAATTTCTTTGGGTGTCCCCCATGATGGTTGATTTTTGTTCTTCTCATGGTCATCTAAAGGCTGAACAATGACAATGAATTTACTGCCCTCTAACCCAATATTATTATAGGAATATTTGGATTCTCCTTTCCTAGAGAAACCAAACATATTCTCCACAAGTTTTGATGTAGAGCATTTTGGTAGTAAGGCTTGAAATTGCTCCAAATTATCCTCTAGCCCTTGTTGTGTCTTATCAAAGTGATCCAATTACTTTTCATGTCCCTTCATTACCTTTTCCCACTCAAGTTTTTTTTTTACTTAATGGGCGATGTAGGAAGGAAAATGGGTAATAGTCCACCGTCTACAATTCTATCCATTGAAGCAACTTCCTTTTAAACACTGTATATTTTGTCAAAAAAAGGATCACCCAAATCATATGTATCATGCAAGCCTTCATTTATTATTTTATCTCCTTCATTTTCTTCTACCGAAGGAATGAAATCATCTTCAAAAAAATGATTATTCCCGTGTTAATCTCTCCTCAAGATCCCATGCAACCGGCTCCAACCTCATCTTTCCAAACCTTCTTCCAAGTTTTTTCTTCTTCTTCAAGGTTCATGTTTTCGTCTAAGGGTTTGTGTGGTTACCATAAATACATAATTATATATAAAACAGAGCATTCACATGATCATAGCCATAAGATATGCAAGAGTAAGTGGGACAACAAAAACTAGCTTTATATTATAGAGCAAACAATATACAAGAATCAATCAATAGACATGTCTATTGTTCTGGCTCACAAACCTATTATATACTTGTCACATACAGTAATTTAGTTACAATTGACAAGTTGTTCGACTAACCGATCAACTGAACTGAATTGATCATAGTCAGTTAGAGGACCTAGTTGGCCAATCGACTAGGCTCCTCTAACATCTCCCCCACCAAAAAAATATTTCATCATACTGAAGAGAAGAAGGGAGTACAAAAATGTATTTGCTATGGTTTTTTATCAATAAATGATCGGGTAGGATGGATAGGTGCACTGTAAGCTTCAAAGATGTCACTAGAATATGAGGCAAGTCGAGACTGCAAATATTTCCTTTCATGTAGAGCTGTCTGTATATTTGTGCTGACAATAATGAGATTAGTTAAATTGGTAATTTTTTCATTGAGTGGATCATGCTTGATGTTCTGTAGGTATTCTCCTAGGAAAAACTACTGATTATTTGCATTAGTGAACAATTTATCCATCTGGGTTACCAATCTGTCGAATTCATTCTGCATTGGATGAGCATACTTGGACCATTGTTTAGTCACTGTTTGGGAGTTCCTTCAGATTATTTTTATCCATGTTGATCTATTTCTCAAGGTCTGGTATAGTGGTGAGGTCGGCATAGATGTTTTGTTGGAATATGAGTGCTAGCATTTTTTAGACTCTTCTCATGCATGTAAAAACATGTCCATAGTGCAAATAACAGTTATGAAAAATCGTGTCCGACTACTTGGCAAGCGGTGCATACTCGTGTAGTTTGTTGTGTCGGTTCATAAACAATTTATGTTGTTCTTCTAATAAGGCAGCGGTCTGCTGTTCATCTTCCTAGTTTTTAGGGGTGACGACCACGTCTAACAGTGCTGTTAAGGACCCAAAAATGATGTCAATTTAATCTAGCGGCCTTTTGGCTCAGGGTTCACATAAATTTGGTGTAATTTTCTTGAGAATACGGTCACAAGTGTCAAGGAATTCAGCTTGTTGAACTTCGATAGTGTCAAGTTTCTTTTTTCCTTATAACATCGTTTCTTGTTTTCCTTGAGGATGTTATGGAGCAGGGTTCCTAACTCATGATATCTAGAATTTGTGACCATTTGAAAGATGGTCTGCATTTGTTTTTTCTTTTTATTCTTCTTTGTTTCTTTAATTACTTATCCTTGAGCTAGCTGCTGAGTTTCTGACGATGGAGGAGGTGTGGTGGAGGTATCAATATCAGTAGTTTTCACATGTATAGATGTTGATGTGGTTGTGGTTGATGCAAAAGTGGTCGGTAGAGGAGGAAGTGTGGGGGTATAAGATGTCGGGATATGCATAGTCAAGGTTGGGTCTACATGGTCGGTTGGAATCAATGTTGCAATGGTTGACTCAAGGGTGGTTGAAGATGGTAATGATAAAGGTGTAAAAATGGGGGTTTTGTTGATGTCATTAGAGGAAATTTGGGGTCTAAAACGGGCCTTAGAAGAAAACGCGCCAACAATAAGTTCTTGTGATTTGGAATTCAAGAACCAATAGAATTCCAATAAAATGAGTCAACCATAATGACTGAATTGACATATTTGTCATTAAAAAACTACTTTTTTTCTTCGTATTTTCGACATATCTCCTTGTGTTTTTACTCATCATCACGTTTTTTCAAGTATTTCTTGTTTTTGGGGTAGTGGGGCCCATCAAAAGTATGCAGTGTGAGTACTCGTTGGATGCATAATCAAATTCTGCATCCAGCGAGCTCTCTAGATCAAAATTTGAGTAAAAATA
Source organism: Pseudotsuga menziesii (assembly GCA_001517045.1). Lineage (NCBI taxonomy): Eukaryota > Viridiplantae > Streptophyta > Pinopsida > Pinales > Pinaceae > Pseudotsuga > Pseudotsuga menziesii. The sequence goes on along the minus strand of LPNX010732710.1, from coordinate 21,124 downwards.
CAAGGAGATATGTCAAAAATACGAACACAAAAAATAGTTTTATTCTTTTTTCCTCCAAAATTAATAAATATTATTTTATTATTTTAACTATTATTTTATTATTTTCCTTAGGAGGCCAATTTTAGACCTCAAAATTTCTCTAATGATGTCCATGATGATTGTAGTCGGTAGTAGAGGAAAATTTGATGGAAGTGGTGGAAGAGTTGATGCAGGCTCAACTTGTGTAGAATGTGTAATGGTCAGAGTAGGCAGAGAGTGGCAAATAGTAGATGATGCAACTAGAAAGTTTGTGATGTCATACGACTCATGTGTAAAATTTTCCATTGTTACAGTATGATAACTTAAGTTACATGGTATGTTTGGTAGTTTAAAAGGATTTTTAGTTGTGGTTGGTGAGGTTAGAGTTTGACTTTTAATTAAATGAATGTATAGTGGGGTGGTACCTTCTAATATGGGGTGTTTGATAACATATTTTTATAATTTGGGGAATTGGGCAGGGAACTCTTGAAGTACGTTTTGAACAATGCGATCCTGGATGGAAGACATGAAATATTGTTCTATGATATCTTAATGTTCTATAGAGGTTGGATATGGCATAGGGGAATTGTTGGGGACATCAACAGGGGTTTTTGGCAGAGACTTGAAATGAAATTTCAACTTTTTGGTAGGATATTTACCTTTTTATGTTTCTCCTCCCCGAATATTTTTTTCTCAATTTGCTACTTAATAGGGACTTTGTTGATGATGGAATTCAATATAACTTGTTCAACATCCTTATGCAGTTCCTAGAGTTCAACTTTGATTGGAGCAATTGAGTTCAACTTTCACTTTTTAGAGTGTCTGGTATTGAAGGTTTGCTTCATTGTTTATATTTGCTCTGCCACAATGTTGAGCTTCTCAATTAGCAGGTTGAGAGGAAATTGGACCTCCGGTTGTGGTTCATGTTCTTCTGTGGTCTCTCTCGATGGTTCATTTTCTTCCATTGGATTTGGTTGGTTCTTCGACATGACTATGTCCGGATGATTTTATCCTTCCTCTTTGGGTTTGAAATTTTTTATGTATAGTCCATCTTCGAGGGATTCTTCCTTCTCTCCATCAATGAGTGGTTCTTATAAATATAGATCCTTTTTCCATGCAACATTTGGTATGGGGTAGGTCGTTTTTTTATTGAACTACAAGATCTTGGAAAATATCTTTGATTGTTGAATAATAGTCCAACTCTTCTGCATTACCTGTTGCTCCCTACATTAACTATACTTTTGTAAAGTCGAGTTCTAAATGGATGTGCACGGTCGGAGATAGACTCTGACAGATGGGTTGGAGAACCCTCCATCTCGACGATGTGGTCTTCAATACTTGAAACCAATTTTCAAGCCACATATTGGTGACTTTGGGGCCTTGAGAGCATCCCTAAGGCTGAAAATGTTTTAAGTTGTACATTAGGTATAGGTATTTTGTTGTGAATGCAGGGTCACCGACTATGGCTATTCTAAACTTGGCCACCTAGATTAGTACAGAGGGAAACACGGTAGGAAACCTTGTTTCCTGACGTTTTTCACAAGTTGATCAAACAAATCTGGCTAGGTATTCTTCCCATTTGAATATTTTTGCTTTTGTTGTGATAGCCTTAAAAACTTCCAACATATCCATTCGAAGGTCAGATTGTTGACCAGTTTTTGTTAGGAAAATAGAGACAAGAAAGGCAATATACTTGAATGTTTGGTACTAAGTTTCATTAATCATTAACCCTCAGGAGTTCTTAACCTTAGGTGATCCAATAAATTCTTCTACCAAATTCGGCTTGACACCAAATAGTACCGATGGTCCTTGGTTTGGTAGGCTGATGATAGCGACAATGAAGGAGGTATTGATTTCCATTGGTTCATCGAACTAGAGTTTTCCTTTTTGGTATCTACTAAAAATATACCACACGATAAAATATTTCAAGCCATCAAAGTTATCCAGCAAAGGTACACCCAAATAGTGTTGGATTTTGGCTACTACTAGCTTGTTTGTGTCTTTGGTCTATTTGTCATCTTGAATTCCCCATTTTTTCAAGTCCTTGTAGTGCTTCCTCCACTGGTGTTCTTTTGTCTTGGCCTTTCAGGTCCTGGGGGGGATCTCTTTTTTTGTCGTTGGTGAAGAAGTAGGGTTTGTAAGCTATATGGTTTCAGGATCGATGTGCAATTATTCCAGCTCTTTGTAAATTAGCTCCTAGCTGTAATCAAGATCTTAATTTATAGTTTGCTTGTGGAAAACACAATCGATTTTGGATGGTTTTTTATTGAATGCATATTTTTTGTTAGATAATTGGTTCATTCATATGAAGAGTGTTTCACTTCATGCCTTGTTCGTTTATAATCATAACTTTTCCATCAAGGTCGGTCATAATAAACTGCTCGCCAGGAAGTTTGACTCTTATCCTCGGTTCTTGGATGTTCCTTTAGTCATTGGTGGTCGGGTTCTTGAAAGTGGTTAGTTTTCGATGCATCTTTTTGGTTCATTTTCTAGTCAGGGTTGTCTCACTCTCCAAGTTCCACTCTGCTGAGCCTTGTTCTACTTTCCATTGTTCATGTCTTATAATATTCTTATATATTGTTGCTACTAAGTTAGTTTCCTGTAACTACTCTTTCCTTTAAATGCTAAACTAACTAATAAAAAAATTATTAGTTATTGCAAAACCTAGGAAACAATGTTTGACCAAATGGTGAAATGACCATTCAGTTGGCATCGTGCCTATTTTATGCTCTATATATTTTTATTATGGCATTGTTAACTACTTTTCTAAAGATGTTCCCTTGTAGTGTTTTTAGTCAGACCGATCCATTATTATTTAATTCTTCGACTATGTAGGGTCCAAGCTAGGATGTATGCAGCTTCTTTGGTTTCCCTTTTATTCGACTGTCATAGAGAAATACCAAATCTTCGACTGATGTATATTTCCTCTTTCTGTTGTTTCTTTTGGATTTCTTAGTGATGGATTGATATCTATTGTTTCTCTTCTAACTTTGTTAAATCAAAATTTTTGTCTTCAACTGGTTTGACACTGTTGAGGTGAAGTATGTCGATGATTATTGGAGCTTTCTTTCTTAAGTGCAGAGGTATGCCTGCTTCTTTCCAATAGATTAATTTAAATGGAGTCTTCCCAGTTGACCATTTGTAAGATGTGTGATATGCCCAAAAAATAGTAGGTACCATGTCATCCTAGTCATCTTTGTCAATGTTGCATAACTTTGTTAGTCCTTTATTTAGAGTCTTGTTAAATGATTCAACTACTCCATTTGACTATGAATGGTAAGTGGTGCTCTTGTGGTGGTTGATCATAAATTCTTTTAGTGGTATAGTAATGGTTTTATTAATGAAGTGTGTGCATCGGTCGTTGGTGATGGTGAGAGGGAATCCAAATCTTGTAATAATATTTTCATATATGAATTTTGCTTCTACTTCTCTATTACGTGCTTTGATAGGTTCAACTTCAACTCACTTTGTCACATATTCGACTACAGTAATAATATATCTTGCGCTAGTTTCTCAACTAGGTATTGGGAACGGATCGAAAAAGTCGATTTCCCACATTTCAAAAGTTAATTTTGGGTTAATAGATATTAGTGGCATCTCATTTCTTGGTAGAGGTGGGTAGTGGTTGGCCTAATATTTGAAATCTGTCACATTTGTTTACTTGTATTCTACATTATTTGTGTATAGTTGGCCACCATAATATTGATTGCAATATTTTTCTGCAGGTTTTTTCGGCCTGATAGTATCCTCCCGTGGGACCACTATGTGCTTCATCGATTATGGATTGTTGTTCATATTCAAGGCAACATCGCCTGAACACCTCATCTGGTCCCATTTTGTACAAAAGTATGTTTATAATGTGTATGGAGTAGCTTTCATGGAAAGTATTTTATTTTTCCTTTCTGGCATTCCTTTTAGAACTTGACCTTGATCTAGAAATTGTGCTATATCTTATAATTCTATCGATACAAATTCGAATCTAAATAAATGTGAATTGGGAAGCTCATTGTCAATCCTGACCCTTGTTTCTATTCTCGACAGGTGGTCAGGTCCGACATTAATTTTTCTTGGTCAAACAACTATTTCAAATTCAAATGATTGAAATAAGAGTAGTCGTATGCATAGTCGTCCATGATGGAGTGGTTTATTTACCAAATACTTAAGTGCTTGATGGCTTGTATAAAATGTAAATGGATTAGCTAGTAAATAATGTCAGTACTTTTGTAAAACAAAGATCATTCCCAAATCTTTTGATTCTATCGTCAAATAGTTCTTTTATGCTTTTTTTAGCTTTCTGATGGCATATACATTGAGATAATCCATTTCATCTTCTCTTGATTGTGTAAATATTGCACCGATTGCGATTTCAAATGTGTCAATATGTACATGGAGCTTGATCAACTAATTTGGGAATTTTAGTATCAACGCTTCAACAAGTTTTGCTTTTTAGAAACTCAAAATATTTTGTGCATTCTTGAGACCGGATGAACTCTTGATTGTATTTCAATAATTCCTCTAGTGGATATTTCATATTATAATAATATATTATAATTTTTTTGTAGTATCCTGTATGCCCGAGAAGTATTCTAACCTGCTTAGGATTTACAGGTGGTTTGAGGTTGAGGATTACTTTAATATTGGAAAAGTTGACTTTAATACCTTCCTTAAAAACAATGTGGCCCAACGGTATACCAATTGATGTGGAAAATGTGCATTTCTTAATATTTAGAGATAGTTGGATCTTTCGACATCACTCTAGCATCAGTAGAAGGAAGTTAATATGGTCTTTGAGAAGCGATTATATCGTCCAATCGTCGAAGTATTCTGCCATTGTTTTATACAAGTATTCTTTAAATGCTTTTACTACTATTCTAGAAAATACTGCAGGTGCATTCTTTAAAGAAAATGGAATTACTCTATATACAAGAGACCCAAATTAAAATATAAAAGTTGTTTTATTCTGGTCTTCTTTTGCAATAGGGACTTGGTTGTATCCTGAGAAACTATTTCTGGATGAGTAACATTCATGTTGAATGAATTCGTCAATAATTTTGTCGGAAAAAGGTGTCGGAAAAGGGTCTGTTAATGTTACTTTATTAAGCCATATGAAGTCGACACAAATTCTTAGTTAGGTTGGGTCTTGCTTCTTTGGTTACATGACCATATGACTATACCACTAATACTGGTCTACATGATATATGGTTCCCACGACTAGCATATTGTCAATTTATTTCTTTACAATATATTTATACTTATGTGCTAGCTTATATGGACACTTTTTAACTGGTTGAGCATCTGGTTTTAGGTCGATTTTCATTTCTCCCATTTCTTGAACTAGTCCTTTCATATCTTTGTTATCTCTTGCAAATAAATCTTGGTATTCCTTCAACGTATTAGTCACTTCAACTACTTGTTGGCCTGACTTCCAATCTCCAATTTTGGCCATTTTTCAATCGACCGACATTAAAAATGTCAACTGTTTTTAATCTTAATTTTGACGTCCACCCATTCTAGTGCTTTTGTTTTGTTGATTGGTCAATTCCATTCTTTAAAATTTGTAAATGTTGATGGGATATATTAAGGTGTTAGCCTTTCCGGTTCTACTTTTTGTTCATAGCTAACTTTCATTACAGTTTTTATGGTTTTCCAACCAAATGATGGTTCTTTTTCCAACCAAATAATTTTCCAACAGTTTTGTCATTTTCTAGTTCTAGTTGAGTCAAATGGTACAATGGTTTGTTCGATATGTTGTTACATGTCAGCTATGGTCAGTCTTTTGACAGGTTACTCTCTTTCTATTGTAAAACTATTTTTTTATCTCTTCTACTACTTATTTGATAGGTTTTTTTGCAGAGGTAAATGAGAAATCTATAATAAATTTTCTTTAAGTTCTTTTTAGATAAAAATTTCTCCTCTAGATTCTTCCATCTCATACCATTTATTAGGCAAATATTCAAGTATATTTGGGAAGAGGTGAGAATATAATCGTTCATATTGGTATCCTGTATTTTTCCATTATATATATATATTAATATGCTTGGTCGGATCTTGGCCATGGAAAAATTTTGGTATTTGAACTTGTGTCATGAGCTTATTTCCTCCAAATCATTTAATGAAATTTGTTGAAGCAGTCATCCAGGTTTGTAGTCAAGACTGATGTGTATCCCACCATCTTGCTGCTTGTCCTGTGAAAGTTTTGACTAGACTTTGTAGTCGGCCGTATTCACCAAAAGTTTTAGATACTTATTCTATATGCACAATTGGTGATTCACGTTCCTTATATCTCAACGGAAGAATATCAGTCGACTCTTTCTTTGTTGGTATAATCGTCGAATATTCTCTTATTTTTTCTCATTTTTTTCAGGAATTCTAGATATTGTAAAACACTTATGTATTCTTTTTCTTGGTATAACTTCTACTGACCAACATTATCATGCTTGTGCTTCGTAATTTTCCATTTTCCAGTCGTAAATCTCAAAATCAAAGTTATAGTCGACTGCCATAAGTATACCTAAATGTAGTTCTCAATCATTTTTAGATTCGATGGTATCTTCATTACTTTGAACTATTTGATATATCTGTTGAATGTCATTGTCGACTTCATCTGGTTCCACCCATGGTTTTCCTTGAGATGGATTGATCAGAATAATAAATTTATTTCCTTCTTCTTTTACTTTAATTATTTCTTTATCTAATTGTTGAAGCCCCAACTATTTATGTGGCTGATTAGGGTGTTTAAGGCTTGCAACACACGAAGAAAACCCAGCCAAAGGCTTCAAACAATCCCACGCAGGTATTGTTCTATCCTTGAGCTTTTTGGGATGGTAATCTCCCACGGATACTTGTGTAGCCTCCGCTGGCTTATGGATGGATTTGATCCACAATGGGATCCGTTTTCCAGAATGGAAAACAAAGAGTCAAGAAAAAAAAAGGAAAAATAAAACCTAACTAGGAAGAAGAACCTAATCTAAATCTAAACTACTTTGAAAAGGTGTTGAATGAATAACAAGTTGTCTTGAGTTGTGTGAAGAACATGAAATTCATCATATGGACAAAATGTAAATAAGATGAAATTGTACTTACTGAGATTACAATTGTTTAATAAAAATTAAATAACAGTGAATCAGAATTAAACCATTCAAGATAACCTACAAGTGCTCAAGTTAGTTGAAAAACCAACTTATAAGCTATAAAACTCTTACTGCTGAAACATTTGCAGAAATAGATAAAGACAGTTCATAAAAGAAATTTCATGAAGTTTTATCAAATGCATTAATAATTAACAGAGATAAGTCAGAGTTAAATAAACACATTCACCAATTGCAAATGAACCACAGTACTACCTGATCATTTGGAACAAGAAACTAAAACCTGTCAAATAAATTTGATGGATCAAATACAAGAGATAATAATTGCAACACTGTATTTATTGAGAATTCTATGTAACAAATTACACAAAAGACCTTAGAAAAAAATGAAGTGTTGTTCGATCCCTTGTATCAATCTTCCTTCCAAAAGTCAAAATTTCAAGAGCCTCCAATACATTAGAGATCACTCACTTAAATAATTATTACAAACAATAAAATTCCCCCTAAAGGGGATAAAAAACTAAATAAGGATAATATCCTAGGAAATCTTTGTAGACCCTCCAAATTCATAACAGCTCCTCGATATCAAGATAAGTGGACGATTCTTTGCCAAGTTGAGCATTACACTTATAATCTTTGACCTCATTCTTAGCCAACTTATGCCAAACTCGGATGTAGATGTGGATTTTGTTTTGTACTGTAAATGGTTGTTTGATTAACTGCTCTACATCGTGTAGGATGATGTGGTCAAGATTCTTGATCTTCTCCTCCTTCTCATCCCTTCGTTTCTCTACTTGCTCGATCATCAGTCCAGGTGGACTTGATGTTTTAATAAGCACCATGGTGGGAAAGGATAATTCGGTCATGATATTATCAACTGCATACCATCTTCTACCACATATAGCCTGATATTTCTTTATGTTATCAGCTATTGTCTCATCCAAGTCTTCCCAATATCTCAGAATATTCCTAGCTCTTTTAAACAAAAAAGGAGTGATAAGAATGATATTATCAGGCCTCTCCTTCATGTACCTCTGCCAATCTATGACCTCATCATAAGCTTTTGGTGCATGCTGTCTTTTCTCAATCAGGTCTTCGAGAACAATGGACATCTTATCAAACACCGTGTGAGTCTCAAATATATCAACTAGAGTTCTAAATAACTCACATACCAAATCAAAGTGTTCCCTGTTAGTTCGGATAGCAAGCTCCTTAAAATATTCTTGGGAAAATTTGGAAAATGAAGATGAAGCTGCACTTGCAGTTGCATCTTCATTTTGCCTTTCTAATACTACAACTTTCTGAACCAGAGTGGCATTATCACTCTTTTCTGTTTGCAGCTCCATACTGAGAGTAACATTCTTCATTTGAAGTTCATCCTGCTTGGCCTCATGTTGTTTCTTGAGTTGCTCTAGTGCTTCTTTCAAACTGACAATTTCTGCCTTTTGTTTATCAAACTCTCTGTTCAAAGAGTTGACAACATCCATATTGGCACCTGTGAAGGATCCTAGAACATAAGCTGCATCTGTAGCATAGGCTTGTGGGTCACTTGATTGTTGTGTCCATACAACTTCATTTACCATTGAAATATCCATACCATTCTAATCTCTGCCCCTCTTCTTGCCCTGTTTTACCACTGATCTCTCAGCTTTACTATATTGATATTCACACAAAGATACCACAAAATCTTCATTAAACTCATCTCTAACTTCATCAATGGGAGGTATGTTAATGCCCGTGGATATAAAAGATGAAGTTTGAGTGGTGGTTTGAGAAGGCATAGCCATAGTGATATGAGTGGTAGCAGGGGAGGGAGTAACATTCTAAGAAAGAGTTATTTTAGGGGCCAAAGAAATGTCATGAACATAAGATTCCATACAAGGAATTTGCACAGTAGTGGCTTTAAGAAATAATGATGGTGATAGTATTGCAATCTTCTCAGACATAGGAGATGAAACTGAACTAATTGAAGGAATATGTAATGGGATTTTGAAAACTGGAGTCACAAAAGATGAAGGAATAGGCATATCCATGGGAACAGGTGTGATTGATTCGGGTAGACAAGTGGCATTTTGATAAAGCTCGGTCATAAAAGGAGTCACAACAAAACCATCAAAAAATGATGATAAAGCGATTATTGATGAAAGTAGTATTGTAGAAGAAGAGAGAGCAGACTGACAAAAAGGTTGATATTTAGGAAGAGGGGATGAAAGATTACCATTGCCACCATTGGTTAGATTTTGGAAATCATTACCAGTCTCAACAGTAAAAGGAATAGGATAAATTATTTCCTCTTCTTCCTCTAAATGAGTTAGGTCAATAGTAGAAACAGGAATGGAGATCTTTGTCTTATTTAAAGGATTGTCCTCAACCTGAGTTTGTTTAGGTAGAGTCTTTTCAATCACAGTGGTTACCTAGGAAATTTTAGGTCACTGGGACGTTGCAAATTCTTGTGTATCTAATGTTGAAGTCATTATTATCAGCTTTTTCTTTATCTGCTCTAAAGTCTGAGCTAGTTCCCACAGATGCCGTTTTAGATTCCAGAGCCTCTTTTGCTGCAGCTCAAGATTCTTTTTCTTCCTTGTATTTTGTCATCCTTTCCAGGATGTCCAACTCCATAGACCTGTAATGTTTTACCTTGTCTCTGATCTCCTTCTGATACTGTAGGATATGGATTTTCTCTTGTTTGCCCCTAGCCCTTTCCAGGACTTCATAAAATGTATCTACACCTTGATAAATGAAATCATCAGGAGTTTCCTCATGGACATAACCTATTTTGAAATGGTTCTACTTCAGGTGTAAATTGACAATCCCTTTAGGACACTGCTGCCTTTTCCTTGCAAGAACAAGTTTAAGTGACATGATGTAGTCACTCAACTTCGATGCCCAATTAGAAGTGGGTAAGGTTAAGGAAACCTGGGGCAAAATTTCCTCTTTGGTGCAGCACATTTCTTGTAGATCCCCTCTGTAACTGTTTAAAATGAGATCTCTTCTAAGACCAACCTGTCTGGAATGACCTTAGGTAACATGTGAGTAGCGTTTCTGCCATGAACCCTAATATAGGTGAATGATTCACTAACATACCAATATCCCATAGTGGCTATGAGAGCTTTTTCTTTCGATATGAACGCAGGGGATTCTTTGTTGAAAATCAAAAAATACACCCGACCAAGGAAAATTTCACATATATCATAAAACCTAGCCACATAGTTTCTATCCCAGAGCTCAAAATGATAAATATGTACAGGTAGGGCCGGTAATTCCCAAATCCATCCCAAATTAGGGTAATGGAAATCAGCACAGAAGATGTCTAGAATGAAGGAAGCAAGATAAAAATTGGGCTTTTTCTTAGCAGTGGCTTTCTGGAACTCTTGTATGGTGTTTTTGAGTTCCAGTGACTGGATTGAGGCCCAGGGAAAAGATTCACCTGTAGTTAAAATATGTTGAGCGATGGGAGCCCATTCTTCTTTAAAGAAAGAATAGTTGGGGAGACCATAAATCCTGCACAACATCACTGCAAGCAGGGAGTAAGGCTCTTTAAACCATTCGACGGGGTATAATTTGTCTTTCCTTTTAGATAACTTGTGGGGTTCAGTCATCCATGATTTAAGCATTTGGTCGAAGTTGAATTTGGATTTGGTAGTTTTAACAAAGTATGCATCAAGGAGTTGGGTATAAGGTCTAAGAGCATAAATCCTGATAAAGGTTTCAAAGAAGAAATTGGCTAGCTGAGACCCGGTACTAGTATTGAATGAACAATCTTTCACATTGGTGTGGTCTATAATCCACCTAATGGCATCGTTATAAGGTAGGATGGTTGGTCTTGCAGCAATCATATGTAGGCTAGAATCTCTAATTCTTTCATAAACAAGTTGGTCACTCTGGAAATCTGAGAGGTCATTATTATCGAAGTTAGAGTAAACCCAAGACTAGTCCAAATGATAAGTTTCAGTCACTCGGCTATTAGTATCAGAAAATAAACTGAAATTCAGGTCTCTGGTGAACATATCCTTCAGAAGGTTTTTACTCCTGGTAAATCTAGGGGTTTTGGATGTCACCATGTGTCGTTTTGAATACTTATACCAGAAATTAAAACCGAATTATACAGTAAGCAAAGTAAACAATTCAAATTGCGAGTAAGAAACTTGACAACCAACCTAAAACTGTAGTAATCACTGTCAGAATCATGTGGTAAATTCTGGAGGTAAAAATCACACAGAAAAACAAGTTATAGTAGCAAAAACCATGAAAATCGTAAACAAAGATGTCCTATTTATAATTCCCAGGAAATAATACAGACTATTAGATGAGGATAAAAAGAATGACCGGGATTAGTTTTGCGGGATGCGGGATAAAAAATGAAATCGCAAGTTTATTAATCATTCTGCACCCCGCATTCCACAACTTGTGGGATGCGGAGTGCGGAATAGTAAAATAGCAAAAAATTATTCAATCAGCTCCGCATTCCGCATTCCGCAACTTGCGGGATGGAAAATACGACAACCAAAACACAAACAAATGATAACCCCGCAACTCACATTCTGCAACTTGCAGGATGCGGGATGTGGGCTGACTAAAGTAAACACACATGAAAACTCTCCCGCATCCCGCATTTTCGGGATGTGGGATGCGGGTTTGAAAAATGAAATATCAAATAAAAGGTGTCCCGCATTCCACAACTTGTGGGTTGCGGGATGCAGGATGTTAAAACAATCCAAACAAAACACCAATCTTCCTGCATTTAAAACAAAGAAATCAAACATGGATTTTTTTGGAAATTTGGTTAAGTTAAGGAATCCCAAGAGTCAAATAAAAATCTTAATGAAACCCTTAAATATTACGAAGAATCTGACCAAGTAATCTTCGTATGTATAATTGGGCTCCCATGTCAAAATAGCATGGGATCTATTGTACCTACAACAAATGGTGACTGGCTGGAAGAACCAGTTATCTCTGCAGAAAAAAAGTCCTTTCCAATCAAACCTGTCAGTGAGAAAATTATTAACTCTTAGGAAATGTTAATATAAGAATGCAACCAACTAGAAACTATTAAATTATTGATGCACTCCCATCCATGGTCATTTAAAAAGGATGCAATTCTGATTAAAATGTTATTGGAGGATAGGGTCATCTGAACTCAGGCTGACATAGGCATGTAGTTTAAAGCTGAACCTAAGGTCAGATATTTACNTTTCCCCTTTTTTTTTTTTTTTCACACAAGGATTCTTAAACCATCATTTTTTCTTGCCCGCCCCCCCCCCCCGCTTTTTTTTAATGCAAGATTGCATTGACACAGGACCACTGCCCCATGTTCTGGTAATCAATGCCATTCACAAACCCGACCTAGAAATTGAGCAAGCTGGCTTGGTAAGGAGACCTCTTGTCTTCCATCTATATGGCTGAAAGAAACTATCATGGCTTGGGAACCATTTGGTGATAGTTTCAGTCCAAAATCAAGCCCATGATCATAGTGAGGCTGCCCTTAAACATGACCCCCTCTTCTTGATGTGCAATGCTTTCTTTTTTGGGGGGTGACTGGGGTTTAATGTCTAATGTGAATTACAAGACATTGCCATGGCTTGGTGTCCATGTCTAGGAATCGTTACTCACTAATGCTTTGCAGATAATGAATGAGCCGACCTGTGATAGGATCTCCCATCTTCCAGAGAACTGGAAGCCATATCCCCATGTTAAATGGAAAATATGTCATTCCACTGAGCACCTATGAACCTAATGAGCTAGATCATGATGAGACCCCTCATATTGTAATCCACATGATAAAATATATAGCCATAATTGGATCCCAAAGAGTAAGACTGACCAGGCTATGAAGATATGCCACAGTGCCCTAATCAGACCTTAGACAGGGTGAACCTTTTCTTCCATAACTATCATCATCAGAGTAAAGGATGTAGAATGCATTAACCTGGATGAGAGGGCATCAATACAAAATGCTGTAGATGTGGTTATCATTTAGATATAACAAATCCTGATATGAGTTAGAAAAGACAGAAACTGACAGGATTGTTTCAGTTGAGAGTATTGAATATTAAGAAAATTGATTGCTAATTCTTTCCAAAGGTGTAGATATTCCCAAAAATTACCAAAATCAAGCAAACATTCAAAAAATAAAAATAAAATAACACACCAAACCTATATACAAGGTTGAATCAACCTTTTTCAAACAAATTACTTCTTGAGCATAAAAACATTCACTAGGAAGTTGTTAACGACCCCTTCCGGCGTCTGTAGTTGAACCGTACTAGGACCAAAATATTCTATAACAATGAATGGTCCTAACCAAAGGCATTGAAACTTGGTGTGTTCTTTGTTATCCTTGTGTTTTTTTCCCACCTCAACACTAAATATCCTACTGAGAAGTCTCTATATGAAGAATACCTCTCTATCCTCTTCTAGTTTGAGCAGAGAATCAATCCTTTGTTGTAATGGGGAAGAGTCACTCTCTTGGATGGATTGGGTCGACTGTAATGAAGGAATGGTAAGATTAGGTGGTAGGACAGCTTCCTTGCCATAAACAAGGCAGTATGGGGAGTTACCAAGGCCTGCCTTTGGGGTGATTCGATCTGCCCAAAGAGCATAATAGAGTTGGATGTGCCAGTTCTTCTAATGTCAAGTCACTATCTTCTTAAGGATGCTTATCAAGTTTTTTTTGAGGATTATGCAAGCCCATTTCCCTAAGGGTAGTAATTGGCAGAAAACTTAAGCTTAATCCCATTTCCAAGGGCGTAGCTGGTCAAGTCAATGGATTGGAAATATGAGGCATTATCAAAAACAAAATACTCAGGGGTGCCGAACCTAATGATTATCTGATTTTCAAGGAAGGAAATTACTTGGTTGATGTTACAGAGCCTTAAAGGGATTGCTTCTACCCACCTCGTGAAATAGTCAGTGGTCGTTAAAATGTATTTGTGGTGTAATAAGGATATGGGGTTGATGGGTCCAACGAAATCCAATCCCCACTGCTGAAATGGGAATTGGACTGCTACTGGCTGCAAGGGGTAAGAGGGTTTCTTAACTTTGCCAGCGCACTTCTGGCAAGGCTCACCTTTTCTGACAAATGAATGGGCATCTCTGAATAGGGTATGCCAATAGTATCCTACCTTGATAATTTTGTGAGCTGTGGTATCACCTGAGAAGTGCCCACCTGTAGGTCCTGCATGAAATTGAAACATGAAATCATCAGTCTGATCTTTTTCAAGGCATTTGAGAAACACTCCATCATTATTCTTTCTAAACATAACATCATTAATAAGTTGATAAGGGGTTGATTTCAGCCTTAATTCTCTACGTTTTTTGGGATCTAGGGTTTCATGAGCAAAGCCAGTATGAAGAAAGAATTTGATGTGATCATACCATTTAGATGCTGCAGTTTCAAGTGCATTAATAAAACCTGCAAGAGTAGCTTCTTCCTGTTCCCAATCGGCTTGTTGATTTCAAGGTTCATTTGATTGGGTGGTGAGATGACACAAACCTTGTCCTCTGACAATCTTCGCAGGATTAATCTCCAGATCATATTCTTGAAGGGAGGTCATCCGGTGAGCTCTCTTTTCTTCCAACTCCTTTTGGATGAGGACATTGCGAATTGCAACATAAGGGACAATCACCTTAGTACTGGACTTCAAAAGATAAGGCCTGTAATGTTTTACTGATTTGTATACTATGTAGGCCTGTTTTTCAACTTGGGAGTAATTGAGTTCAGCCCCTTTGAATTTCAAACTCATGAAAGAAATGGGGATTTCGGTGTCTTCGTGATTTTTCTGCATGAGGACAGCTGCATAAGAAAAGTTAGTAGCAAATGTATACAATATAAAATATTTACTGAAATATAGGGACATGAGAGTAGGTGCTTCTTCTATGGTTTCCCGAATTTCAGTAAACACATTTTTCTGTTCTTTGAACCACTTAAATGGTACATCCTTTTTGACCAAAAACTGCAGTGTTTTAACCACTTGAGCAAAATTGGGAACAAATCTTTCAACAAAATTAATCTTACCCAAAAATGACTGCATCGCCTTATGATATTTAGGAAGGCTGAACATGGATATTGCTTCGATGCGTTCCAGATCAATGATCATACCTTTCTTCGAAACTACGAAACCAAACAACTTACCTTCTGTTACTACAAAGATAGACTTCTTGGGATTGAGGGAGATGTCGAATTTCCTACACCTTTCAAATACCTGTTTTTGAGCAGACAAATGATCCAGTCATTTTTTAGAGTAAATGGTAACATCATCTAGGTACACAACAGAAAAATTGTGGATCAAGCCCCTGAAATCTATGTCCATATCTCTCTAGAACGTGGCTCCTGCGTTTATTAGTCCAAACATAATTTGTCTGTATGCGAATGTTCCCCAAGGGGTCTATAAAGTAGTTTTCAATTGGTCGTTGGGTGCAACCAGGACTTGGTTGTAGCCAGGAAAAATGTCTAGCAGTAAAAACATATCTGATCCAACTACCTTCTATAGGATCTACTCCATTGGAGGAACATGATAGTTGTCTTTTTCAGAGGCTCGATTGAGATTCCTTGAGTCTACGTAGAGTCTGATTTCCCCATTCTTCTCATGAACAGGGACCAAGTTAGCTATCCATGTTGATGAATATGTAACTTTGGAATGTATTCACTTGTATATCTTATGTATTGTAACCTGATGTTTATTCCGGGATGTATTTGTAATATACTTGAGTCATGTCATGCCCCGATGTTCCTATCGGGAGGATCTATAATGTAAACAAGTCATGTCAAGTTATTGTGGGTAACTCTCCTATTGTCTAAGGGTTAAAGTCCCTGAATTTCGAGGCACTAGGGTTATTAGACTCTCCTAGATAGGTCGGCCCTAGTAGGGTTTAGTCATGTCGGGAATTAGTATAAATAGAGAGCTAGCCTCTCTATTTAATACACACTCACTCACACTCAGTTGTAGAGCATAGCTGAGGAAGAGAAAGACGCTGAGGCAAGGAAGAAAGAGGTTACTGCTGTCAGGAGATCATCTTACTATTTTGGGGGTTTTACTTTTGGTGTTGATTCTATCTCTGAGGAAGTTGCCTCGTTTTCTCCATTTATGGTTTCCCCGAGGAAAAACACTGTGTTCATTGTCTCTTGTGTTTGATTGTTGTACTTGTTGTTCTCCCAGTTAAAGATCCTAACATAATGCTAGATTTAATGATAAAAAATAACAATCCATTGTGTATGTCTGACGGGAAATATGATCCTAGCTGAGAGCAGATTGTCTAGTTCCTTCTTGACAGAAGGATCCAGATTGGGGTGCATTTTTCTCAATTTTGATGATAGGGTTTTACATTAGGTTTCATGGGGATGTTATGATGCATGAAAGTAGTGTCAAAAGTCCTGAGCGCATTGTATGTCTAGGAAAAGACGTCTTTAAATTCCCTGTAGAGTTTGATAAAACTTCTTCTTTCATCATGGGAATAGTGTATTCCAAGATTGATGAATCTAGGTTCGTGCTCTGTTCCTAAGTTAACATGGGTGTGATTCAAGGTTGAGATTTGAGTCTTGCAATTGATGTTTTGTCTGAATTTATCTTGTAAATCATAGAACTTGTCTAGACTGATGACAAACTTGGGGATGATGTTGGAAGGATCAGATAGAGACTTCTCATGATCAGCTTCGTCAATGGCCATACCCTTGAAGGTATTTTGGGCTGATAGGAAGTCAAGTATTTGATTATCATTATTAAACACCTTCCAATTTGTGACATTATGAGGTATGGAGGGTCTATACATCAATTCGATAGAGAAGATTTGCGGAGACAAGCCTTCGAGAGGGATCAGTCTAGATGTAGTGTTGGCTACCATATCTGCGTCAAAGTTCTGAGATCTAGGAATAGATCTAATATTAAATGCTGAGAAGGAATTAGTCATGTCTCTGATTAATCTTTGATAATTAACTAGGTGTGGAGATAGACAATGTATCTGATTCCGTACCTGTTTCACAATGATTTCGGAGTCTCCCACACATTCAATTGCTTTAGCTCCCATATCGACAGCTTTCCTGAGTCCTTGGACTAAAGCCTTGTACTCAGCCACGTTATTGGTACATTCAAATTCCAACCTACATACAATCATGGTTTTGATCCCTTTAGGATCAATACGTAAACATCCTGCGCTTGCACCCTCCTTTGACTTGGAGCCATCAAAAAACAAGGTCCAAACTGTAGGATCAATTCTAAAATTGGTATTTACATTATATACGTTATGAACAACAGTGCTAGAGAACGGAACATATGTAAGATGAGTTACCTGAGAGTGTTTCTGCTCATTCTCTATTGGTGATACATCAACAAGTAAGTCTCCAAAGAAAGTGTCTAATGTGAAATATTCAATTTGATTGTTAAAGAAGGAGACAGATTCGTTGGAACCATCAAGATCAGTTATAGTTTGTTTCATGAAAGGTTCTCTATCAACTTTAAGCTTATTAGGCTGCTCGTTAAGAGGAAACCACAAGTGAGACCAATCAGTAGCAAAGTAACCTTTAATTTTCTCTAACCAATCTCGACTCAGCCACATACCATAGGTCTCTGGTATATCTGCAATCACATTATCGATTGTTTGGTGAATCCGAGGATCTGCAGATAGTTTGAGAAGAACATTTCTTAGCCTTCCTACCACTTTAACCTTGGATCTATCTAATTGCACAATATGAATAAGACAGTTTTCCCGGGTAGCATTGAGTTTCTTGCACACAAAAAGGGGCATAGCATTGGATGAAGCACCTGAGTCTACCATACAGTTATGCATGTTCCTGCTAAATATTTCAAAGGTAAGTAAAAAGGGAGGAGTTCCCTTGCTTCTCAGTTTTGGATGGTTTGGTTGGCGAGTGGAGTCAAAATTATTATTTCTCGGGGTTGTTTTATTATCATTCTTTTGGGTAAGTAATCCCTTATGAAAGGGATTTTGAGAATATCAAATAAATATATGTTTTCTTTGACTCTCTTGAGATCCTCGGCCAAGTTGTATTCTGGCTCAGGAATGAGGGTGTCCTTCTGAGTTTGAGCTTTACCTTTTCTAGGAGGCTGTGTCGGAGGAGATGATTCCTTGGGAGGTGTCCCTTTAGACCTGGTATTGTGTGTGTGCTAGAGATTAAAAATTGTTTCATGTTTTTCTTCTTCTTCTTCTTCTGAAAAGAAGCTCACAGAGCTGACCTGTTGGTCGTCTTCTTCTTCCTCCTGAGGATCTTGTGATTCTTGGGTGGACTGATCTTCAGAGGGTTCGAGGATATCTGGTGTTCCTGCAGCAAAGGATTTCAAGACAGAGAAGATCTCTTCTGAGGTGAACCCCTTGCTGGGATTTGGAGGTGGTGGATTCTGAGGAGGTTGATTTGGCCTCCTAAAAGGTGGCCTATTGAATCCTCTATTGTTTGATTGATTTTCATTGCTTTTTTTCTTGAGATCTACCATCTCGTTAGACATCCTTTGAAGGAGCTTCTTCACTTCACTCATGTTGAATGGATCTTGGTTGGTAGTAGTAGGTTTAAGGGAACTGTCACTTTTCCTACGTGAGGTAGACGCTTGTTCATATGCGGTGTTAGAATTGTCTTTGAGACAGAGCATGTCTCTTTTGACCTGAATGGATTCGGAGAAAGCATATTTCAAGGACTCTTTTTGGGCCCTTTTAACCCACATGGCTATTTGGGATGGAATACCCTTAATATAGTAAGATACCAGTAATTCCTCAATAGGAAGTACTGTATTCAGAATCCTATTCTTTAAATATGAAAACTGGTGATTGTAGTCTTTGACTCTTTCTTTACCCTTAGTTTTCATGGAAGAGAGCTCTATGACTAATTCCTTCGGGGTCTTGTCATCCACAAAATTTTGAGTGAAGAGTTTGGAAAACACATCCCATGACGGGATGGAGCTAGGTTCTAAGGAGAAGTACCAAGTAGAAGCCTTTCCCTCAAATGTGTAAGGGAACAGTCTGCAAACCATGTCTTCATGGATAACGTTTTTGAGTCGAATGGATTGCATGAAGGATTTTATGTGGTCTTCCATAGGAATATTGTCATTTGGATTAAATTTCGGAAGCCACTTCTCGGGGTTTTTAGGCAATCTGTGTTGATCTCCTAGAATGGATATGACATCTGTGTCTAACCATGGCCTGTTATGTTGTTCATTAGCCATTGGGATAGATTCTGTTGAGGAGTCTGAAGATTTAGAATCTGACGATTCGTCAGATGAGGATGAAGAAGAGGGAGGAGATGGAGCGGTCCTCCTGCTCGAATGTTATGTCAAGGAGTTGTTGACTCAGGAAACAAGGAACCTAGATCTAACCTAGGAGTGGATGGCTCACTGAAAATGTCGTGATGTCTTTCATTGGTTTGATCACCTGGGCTTGGACTGTCTTGATTAATGATTTGAGGTGAATCCTGAGTAGGATGATCTTCAATGAATTTTCTTCTAAACTCCGCAACATTGTGGGAATTATCCTTCAATAGCTGTTCAACTGTGATGGGCCCTAGGATTGGTGATACACGAATGTATCTATCTGACAGGGTAGCCTGTTCTTGTCTAGGGGCAACTGGGACAGCATCTGAAACTTGAGCTACTTGTTCCCCTGAGGTAGGGGCGCTAGTGCGATTACGAGTAATGATCGGATCTCTTGCTAGAGGAGGTGTATGATTATTTTGTTTAGGCATGATGTGTTGGCCCTCATTCTAGAGACATTTGTTGAAGCCCCAACTATGTATGTCACTGATTAGGGTGTTTAAGGCTTGCAACACATGAAGAAAACCCAGCCAAAGGCTTCAAACAATCCCACGTAGATATTGTTCTATCCTCGAGTTGTTTGGGATGGTAATCTCCCACATATGCTTGTGTAGCCTCCACTGGCTTATGGATGGATTTGATCCACAATGGGATCTGTTTTCTAGAATGGAAAACAAAGAGTCAAGAAAAGAAAAGAAAAACTAAAACCTAACTAGGAAGAAGAACCTAATCTAAATCTAAACTACTTTGAAAAGGTGTTGAATGAATAACAGGTTGTCTTGAGTTGTGTGAAGAATAGGCAATTCATCATATGGACAAGAATATAAATAAGTTGAAACTGTACTTACTGAGATTACAATTGTTTAATAAAAATTAAATAACAGTGAATCCGAATTAAACCATTCAAGATAACCTGCAAGTGCTCAAGCTAGTTGAAAAACCAACTTATACGCTATAAAACTCTTATTGCTAAAACATTTGCAGAAACAGATAAAGACAGTTCATAAAAGAAATTTCATGAAGTTTTATCAAATGCATTAATAATTAACAGAGATAAATCATTGTTAAATAAACACATTCACCAATTGCAAATGAACCACGGTACTATCTGATCATTTGGAACAAGAAACTAAAACCTGCCAAAGAAATTTGATGGATCAAATACAAGAGATAAGAATTGCAACACTGTATTTATTCAGAATTCTCTGTAACAAATTACACAAAAGACCTTAGCAAAAACTGAAGTGTTGTTCGATCCCTTGTATCAGTCTCCCTTCCAAAAGTCAAAAGTTCAAGAGCCTCCAATACATTAGAGATCACTCATTGAAATAATTACCAGCGTAGATCCAAATCTTAGGCTCTATCAAGCGCCGAGAGGGATCAAATCTCCCCAAATGCAAACCTCTTAGTAGATATTTCACTAAATGAGCTATTGAAAAATTACATTGCATTTAAGAGAACTATTGTGTTGTAAAAGCCAATATGCATACTATGAAGTGAATATTTTATTAGAACATAAATTTAAATTAAATGCATAATTTAAAAAATTGCTAGACTTTGAGCAGTCGTCATATCAAGAATTAACCCTCACAACTTAATGTTTGTCATTAAAAGGAAATGAAGCTTGAATTAACCCATTAATTGACAACTTTAATAGTGTGGAATTATTCGTAGATCTTGAAGTTTAATGTTTGTCATTAAAAAGAAATGAAGTTTGAAGTTTGAGTTATATATTGATTTTAAGTCTTTAAGCTAGGTTTTGTACAAAAATAA
>LPNX010732703.1:220067-265521 GCA_001517045.1 Pseudotsuga menziesii | reverse complement strand
ATATTAAATAATAAAATTCAGACTTCAATGAACTTATGAACAGAGCCACATTCTATGAAATTCTTGAAAAAAAGATGAATCGTTAGGGCCCTTTCACACGCATAGATTAGTTCATGTCGAGACTCGATTTCAATGTCAAAATGCACAGAATTCTGAAAATATTAATAATAAATATTAAAACAAGAAGTTACAATATTAAAGATTTCAATATAGTTATACCTGTGCAGTGTTGATTTGTTGCAGCCTGAAGGATGGAGATTCGAGAAGGAACTCGTTACTGAACAGCAACACCAACGCCGTGACTGGTTTGTGAAGGTCCAAGGATGAAGATTTGAGTCTGGAATCCTCTGGATCAGTCGAGACTCGAATATCAACAGCAATGCTTGAATGCTGTGAACTCCTGAATGCCGTGAACTGTTGAATCCTGAATGCCGTGAACTGTTGAATGGGAGAGACTCAGAAAACAACGAATTGAAGGAAGCTCTGTGTCTTTTAGAAGCCGAGGGATATGCTTATAAAGAATTTCATTGCATGCATTCCCCCCTTGCTGTTGTCTCCACGTGTCCTTTCTCTTTTTGGCGCCAATTCCACCATAATTTTTTAATATTTATTTTCCCGCGGTTATTTTTTTGCCCTCAGCGAGTTGGGAACGTGAGGAAGCTCCTCGTTGCCTGGGAACGTGAGAAAGCTCCCTAACTAGGGTACTTGTCTTAGGGAGCTTGTGGAAGCTCCCGAAGACAAGTACCTTAGGAAACGAGTATCGGGAGCTTCGGTTTGAGGCCTGCGAAGTACCCGAAAAGTACCCAAGTATCCGAAGGAGTTCCCAGCTGTTTTGGAGCGTTTCGTACCAGCTCCAAAGCTCCCAGGTATGCCGGAACGTCGGATATGCCATTCCTAATGCCCGGGAGCGGTTCTCGTGCAACATAGCTTATATCCTCACGTCACCCATCTCTTGAAAAAATTCAAGTTTGAACAATTCGTATGGTGTGGATACATTAATCAAGGTTTAATAATTTTTTAATTTAATTTTGAGGGGGTCCACCCCACTCCCACCTAAACCAACTTCCACATAATCGTGGGCTCTCCTTCACGTGAACTTCTCCTTTCATGAAATAAATCCAACTTTAAACTTAAACCAAAGTTTTAATCCCATGTGACTTGAAGTGGGTCGTAAGTCACTTGGACCCACATGCCAAATCATCTCCACACCTAAAAATTCAATTTTGACTTTTTAAAATTTGGACCTTAGTGCCAAAATGTCCATTTTTAAGATTAAAATACTATTTTGAACCTCTTTTAGCCAAATACTGGCTTACGGGATTCTTTGGCTGACCAAGTGATGGCGAAAGTGGCCCCTGGGGTAAAGATGCTGCTCCGGGCTTGAGAATGAGCCCAACCATGCCGAAAACAGACTCCGGATCATTCATTTATTACATTTTGAAATTTCTCATTTAAACCATTAAAAAATGGCTTAAAAAACGGAGAAAATTATTTTTTCTCGGAATCCAACGAAAATTGAGGGGAACCTAGCACATCTTCATATGACTCAATCGGAATGCCTAGCATGACAAAAAACACTGACACGAAGGCTTTAATAACCTCCTAAGGCCGAAACATCAAGACAACTACCCCAGCTTTGGAGAAGCGAGTGAAAAACTCAAAAATTATTGTTCGTTTGTTCAACAACCAATAATAACCAAGGGAAAAAACACTCTGGGCTAGTCGGCTTGATGCCCAAGTCCGGGAAGCCGAGTCTTTTATAAAAAATTAAATGCTAGGACATTTTTTACAATTTCCCCAAGGGGGTATGAACATGTATTTATAAAAAGTTCCAAACAGACTCCCAGGAAAAGGTTGGCGGACTTCTGAATTCTGATCACGAATAAGTGTACTTGTTCAATGCTCTGGCAGCTCACCGAAAAAATCCACTAAGTGCAAAATTAGTGGATAACAAAGTGTATACTTCTTTCGCATTTCACTGTTTAATTCATTGTTTCATTTTTGCAAAAGTAAATTAGACATAAAACCATTCTTCGTCGCCATGAATTATGCTCTCACCTCCAACCAAAGGCTTTGCCGATTAGTGGAGGTTGATTAGAAAAGTGACGCATTAGTTTGGCCAACATATATCTTGCATTAGTGGTATTTTATTTCTTTCGTTTTCTAATTTGTTTAATAAAATGAATCCAAAGTCTCTTGAACTTCGCTGAAAAGCAAGTCAAGAGCTCTCTCTGTTGGAGATTCTTCATTTCTTGTTTTAGCTTAACTGTACTGTTTTAACTTTCATATAAATCTCTTGAATCTTACCATAAGGCGGATCAAGAATGCTCTCTGTTGGAGGGTTGTTACAATCTTAACATCTAATTAAAATCGGAATAAATATTTGTGCTACGTATGCTCTACCCAGTTGGGACACCTAGAAGCAGTTGTAGACTTGTCCAATTCTCACATTTTAATCCAAGTCACCCTAATAAAAGTAACTACCCAACAAAGATAAGTGAAAATCCGACACTTCGGTTAGATTTTGTATGGGCGAATTCTGCCTGGGGAAGCTGGAACCACTGTACATAGATTTTGGGGGCACTATTAAGCTACATCCCTGGTTGGTGTAGTGTTGAACGCGCCATTGGGATTTCGGCATCCAACACGTCCTCGTACGGAGCCACCAAAGCCTAAATTCTGGACATATCTCCAGTACTGCAAGGTATATCTTGGAGATCCCCTTCCCTGTAATAATCAACTCACCTTTAAAAAAAACTTACATTAAAACTTACCAGGAAGCACTCACAAAACAATCTCTTGCACCCTATTTGGCACTGGTCTTCAGTTTAACTTGCTTATTATCTATCTAAAGCATTGCAACGTTTAATTTATCTATTGTTTCATATCATGAATGCTTTGTGTTAGTTGTGTAATTGTCAAGAGCTTATTCATTTCCATTTTACTCGCAAGTATTCACTAGGTTATGTTTTTTGTAAGTGTTTATCAAAAACTCCTAAACAACACCCATCCACATTATACACTTAAATGAAAAACATCTTTAAAAAACTTGAGCCTTAGAAACTCTTTAGGGACTACCCCCCTTGGCTTCGTTAGGAGTTTGCCTAAACGGAGTCGGGATTAGGTGACAACACCTGACTCTTTGCTTGCCCCCAAGGGCTGCACCTCTCCCTTTTGCCAGGAGACAGTCCTTCGAAAGATTCTTGGTTGACGGTGTGCACATCGGCGGGCAACATTTTTGGCGTCTTTGTTGGGGATAAATCTTTTGTTCCTGGACGACTTTTACCTTAGTTTTTTCTTAGTTTTTACCTTGTCTTTTTGATAGATTTAGTTTAAACAATTCTAATTTTAGACTTGAATCCATCTGGCGACTCCATTGTCATTAAACACACCAAGGAATTCAACAAGAAGAAACTTTGTAGGCCTACTTAATTTCATCCCTGAACTTGAACAGGTTTATAGGAGGAGACTATTGCCCACCTATTTCAACTAGGTGGCAATGTCATGTACATTATTGTACAATTTGTACCATGGAAAAATCTAAGGATTTTTCACTCTGCAGGGCAATTTGCCCCTTGGTAAACGAAATGTCCGCTCCCCTGCATGGGAAAATTAATGTAATTCTATGTACTAGTGTGGGTCATATGCTATGGATGCCACACCATGGACCTTATTATTAGGGAAGTCCCTTTCATCGAGTGTTTTTTTCCCTTCCGATTAATCTTGTTCTTTAACGTTTTTAATTAGTCGGGTTTTTCACTCAAATCCTCAAAAGTGGTGAACGGGCGTTCTAATAATCGAGTCCACGGGATGGCTAAGGGTTCAAGATGTTATTCATGACCATGCTAGACAACTCCTATAGTATTGCGGAATTTCGTTAGGTTTTTATATTTTTATTAATTTTTTCTAATTAATTAACTTCACCATTTGGTGGTTAATTAATTGGGTTTTGATGAAATAATGTGATTTTTTGAACCTTGGCATCTTGTAATAGGGGCTATGAATGCAAATGAAAATGCTATTACACTCCCTAAGCCATTGGTTCAAGTCCCATGTCATTCTGACAAGGGGTTAGGAAGTTAGACCAATTTTGGTTAAGACAAGGTATTTTAGGGTGAAAAATTAAATTATTTGATTTTGAAAGAAACAATCAAATAAGGCCATGGTAATTAAGTTTGGGGGGTGGCTAAGCATAGCCAATTTTTATTTTTAAATACACCCACCCCATGGTCAAAATAAATTTTTGAAGATCTCCTAAGTGGGGCACCCCTCTTGTTTTTCCAAAAATAAAAGATAAAAAATAAAAAATAAAAGATAAAAGATAAAAGATAAATGATAAAAAATCAAAAATCAAAATTTGAGTCAAAGGAGGCGCCACTTCAACCTAAAACTACTCCCAAGGTAGGCGCTCAGTCATGGAAACCTTAGATCTAAGGGTTAAGCTTCATTGTGACATGGATCTATCTTTTTGACCATTGATTTGAAGAGGCGTCCTTGCTTGTGATTGGTGGATGGCTTGCAAAGTCAACAAACCTAGATCTAAGGGTGGAGGAGAGCTAGAGTTTAGATCTATGTTTTGGACCCTTGATTTAGGAGTGGGTTTGGGACATCTTCAACTATAAAAGAAGGTCTCCTCTCCCTCATTAGAAAATGGATTCTCATGCTAAGGTTATGCTGTTGAAATCTTTCTCTCTTCTCCTCTCATATTCTCTCATTCTCTTAAGCATTTGGCTCAAGCCTCTTGCTATTGTTGTATTGAATCTTGCCCTAGTTGGGCTTAATAGAAGAAAGCTTTGGAGGCAAATTGTTGGTGTAGATTTTTCTCATTTCATGCTTGGATTAGTGAGGTAACCTTGTGGATTTATCAATTATTCTTGCATTTGTTTAGCTTGGAAGCTCTCCACAAAGTATTTTGTGGAGAGACTTGTAGGTAGAAGTACTTCTATCTTCATTTGTGAGTAGATTAGTAAGATTCTACGAAGTATTTTGTAGGATTTATTATTGTGCTCATCTTTTTGTTTGCTGTTGCAACTCTAATAGATTTGTTTTGCAGGGATCTAAAGCTAAGAAAGGCTCCTCCAAGGGTTTCTTGTTTTCAGATCTGTTTTTGTTGTTGTTATAGATCTAGGGTTTCTACCATTGTATAGTGGTAAAACCCCCATTTTTAGGGCCTAAATCTTTAGTATTTTAATTAAACATTTCAGATCTGATATTTTAGTAGCATTTAGGTGGCTGTTTCCAGCCCTTTAAACATCACATTTCGATTATTTTTTCTAATCAAAATTTTGCCCTAAATTAGTGATTTTTTTGGACTAACTTTTTTTGATAGTTTCTTTGAGTTTTGTGATTTCTAGCAAGCTTTGCTTGCTGGTTTGTGACAGGTTTTACACAGGTGAAGCGGAGGTGTTGCCCAAATTGGCCCAGAAATACATCAGCCTTCAATCGGTTCCAAAAGGGGTTCAAACCCTTACCTTTCTCTCTTATTTTCTGATATTTGTAAACTCCAAAGAGAAGTTCTCTTGAGGTATTCTCCAAAAGTTTATAAAACATTTGTAATCTATATGTAAATAGATTGGGAAGTAGAGTAGGAAGTGGATCACTAGCTGTTGTTTTTCCATTTCAAATAGATCTAGATTTTTCAGTTTTACCCACCTTCTCCTTTAGGAGATTGTTGTGTGGTTAGTATTCTTGGTTTAACTTAGTTTATTTTGAGCATTTCTTTTTCAAGAAAGCATCTAGATTAGTTTTGCTTTCTGTTCTATAGTTTAGTTGCTCCAAGTACCTCAAGGTACCGACACTGTGCCTTGTGGCACAAAGCTTGGTTTGAGGCTTGTGGGTTATTTTATCTCTGTAATTTACTTCCTGTCATTTAATTTTGCAAAGAGTAATATACAACCTAACATTCGTCCGTGTATCCTTTGCCCTCCGTTATCTCCCTTTAGGGAACTTAGATCAAGGGTATGAAAAACGGAGGAGTTTGGGGGCTCTAGTTTAATAGGCATCCATTTTGCTATTTTTTCGGTTGATTAAAAAATAGTGACCTTGGAAGCTAGTTGGAGTAGAAGACCGTGGGGGTCTCTAGGCATTCTACTTCCTCCTTGTTGAGCACCGGGGCATTGGGGTTTGACCTGGGAGCTACAGGTGGACTTGTTTCCACTGTTTTGAGCGCACCAACACTCCCTCTTTGATTTGAGAGATACTAGATTGGGGTAGTCACACCACTGGTTCGAAGACTTAACTGAACATTAAGACCCCTTAAAATTTATTAAAATTTACAAGAGACATTGCAAAACGTCCCACAAACACAAGTCACTGCTATTTATCTTTTCCTTGCTATTCAAGGCTTTTATTGCAAGCACTTTCACATTTTATTTCGTTGCAAGCTTTTCACTTTTCAGTTACAAGTATTTCCTTTCAGTTTTGCAATCTCATGTGGTGGCATCTTTAATTCATTTGGTTGAGTAATCACATTGTTTAGTAATTTGTAGATCTTGTGTAACACAATTGATTCATTTCCTTTCGGCATTTTTTGGTAATAGTTTAATAATTGTTCCATTTAATCAATCTGTTCATAACATTTGATACAACTGTGGATATTGTTTATACTGCTTAACCGCTCATTCATTATTGTTTATGTTATTCATAGTGTTCATTTGTCCATACTATAATCTGGTTTGATTTAGATAACACCTAAACTGTGAGTTTAATTAATGTAGATTTCAATTTAATTTGTAAATCTGTAAAGTTGTAATTCATCTTTAGACTCCATTTGTTAATAGGCACTAGTCTTCATTTATCTCAAGGTCTGCTTGTCATTGAAAAGAAATCTTTGCATTTGCATGCTGCTTGTCATTCCTTAGATAGTGTAAAGTCTTAGCCTTGCAAACCTTAATAAAAGATCCCTTTAACTAATAGTTAATAAACTTAGGAATAATTTCATGTAGGGACTACCCCCCTTGGCTCTGTTGGGACTTGGCCTAAACGAAAGAGTTGGTACACTGTGGTGACAGTGGTCCAGCTCTAATTTGCCCCCAAGGACACACAAAGCGGGTTGGAGACTTCCCCGTGTCATAAAGTGTGTATTAGGCAGAAACGAAGACTAAATAGGTTAGCTTCTTGTAGAAACCTTGAGAATCTTGGATCTGAGTCTATTTCGGTCATCCATAGCCTTTTTGTTAAGAATAATGATTGTTTGTTTGATATAATGGGTGAATATTTCAGTCCCCTTGACATCTCTCAGATAGTAGGTCAACCTCACAATCTACCAGACAAAGTTGTAGACAAATTGCCCATTTTCACTAGCACTGATGCCATCAATGCAAGTCTTCATCTTAGAATCTTCTCCAGATGTATCAGCGCCTTTATCAATGATCCTGCACATAGACACGAAGATGTGTATATGAAACTTTTTGCTCTTTCCTTGGTCGGAGATCCTGGTGACTGGTTCAATAAATTGCCAGATAACTCATTTGCAACTATTGCAACATTTAGAACTGCTTTCACCAACAAGTTTGGAGAAAAGAAAGAGCCTCGACATCAGTTAGCTACTTTGACCGACATAAAAAGAAGCGAGAATGAAACAATGGATGAATTCAACAAGAAATTCACAGATTTGACGAATGCCATCCATACTGACTACAAGCCTACTGCTCAGTCCATCTTACTCTACTATATTGAAGCTCTTAGTGGAGAAATGCAATATCAACTCAGAGATAAAGACCCTACCACTCTTTTGATAGCCCAGGAAATGGCCGTTAAAATTGATCGGAATTTGCAATCTTCTGGTAAGTCAAACATTCCTAGCTACACAAGAGCCCTTATCCCTCCTAAGCAACAAGAGATTAGAGCTGAAGATTACACTCAGGAGACTTATGACAAGAAAATGAAGGAGATGAATGATAGGATGGAGGCCTTACAAGCCGATTATGCAAAGATGCAAAATCGGGTAATAAACATGGAAAGTGCTTGAACTAGTCAGAACAATTTTCCTCCTAAGGGAAATTGGGTTCACAAGAAAGCCTCACAAGATAAAAGGCCCCCTAATCAACTAGATCCCTTCAACATGGTTGAGGAAGTCATTCCCTATTGCAGACCTTGTGAGGCCCTTCATGAAGAATCCGCTTGTTACATAGCCCGTCAAATCTTAGAGCATGGTCTTCTAGAATCAAGTGATTGTGAAGAATATTCAAGAGAGCATGAGTACGTCAACATAGTAGGACAACTCCATCCTGTCACCACAGAAACCTGGAGTCAAGCAAGAGAGTACAGTCAGGAGCATGATATAAGCGATGAAGAGTCCCTTACACATGACATGGATGATGACTACAAGAATTTAATTGAAAATCCAATTTTAGAAGTTTTGTGTGATAAGAATCCTCCATGCTCTACACCTGATGACAAATATTTGGAAAGTTGGGTCCCGTGTGATATCTTTGAAACCCAGTTTTTTGAAGAAGATTGTTTTGAGCAGAATGAGGAGTGTAGCCAAGGACTTGATCCCAGTGATGAGTCATCTCTCATATCTGACATAGATGGCGATGATGATTATTGGACTTTTATTGAAAATCCAACCTATGATACTTTTCAAAATATTTTTGAGAATCCCATCTATGATGTGTCCAGCGAGGGGAGTGTTTATTCTGAGACTTATGAAAGTTGTAAAAAAGAACATTCAGAGTTTTCATATGATCGGTCAGAACTGTATTTGCGTATTTATAATGAGGACTTGGAGAAGCAGTGCAGTGAAGAATCAGATTGGGACCTTGGGTGCAATTTGTTGAGTATTTTTCTTAGCCGTCGTCTTCACATATAGATGTTCCTTATGATTTGGAGCAGCTCGGGGCTTACACACAGAGTTATCAACGGATAAGCCCTTTTGATGAGTATGATGATCTGCCTCATCATACAGATTTTTACATCATTCATATCCAGTCATGGATGGAAGCAGCCTGCACGAGTTATTACCAGTGTGGGAAGAAGTTTGACGACATTATTCATGCCTATGATTTCCCATCCAGCCCACCCATGTCGGATCATCACGCAGGTTTACATTTTCTGAATAAAATATTCTTGCTTTGGCTGGTAACCAAAGACAAGGAAATACTTTTTTATATTAATAAAATGCTTAGGTGGCTACATTGGATTTTTTATTACACCTAACGTTTTTTTTATCATGCTTAGAGTAGGAAAATAAGCTCCTCAAAGTGAGCATTTAATTTTCGCATTTTCCTTCCATACTTAGGAATAAATAAAATCTTTTCTGTCATTATTTTAAATAAAGCAACTTTTGGATCATTGGCTCTTTTTTCATAAAAACTTGTGCTACTGAGGTTTTCTTGTCAAGTTGAGATGTTTTTACAGGATATAGAAACCAAAGATTCTGGTGTTCTCATATGCTCTCCTTGCACAAGAGATTAGATTGAGCACATGTCCCGCAGTTGGAGCTAGATGTTATCCACTAATTCTGCACTTAGTGTATTTTTCAAGCGAGTCGACAAGGTAGAACAAGTACACTTATTCATTATCAGAGTTCAGAAGTCCGCCAGCCTTTTTATGGGAGTTTGTTCAATTTTTTTTTTGTAATGCATGTTCATACCCCCTTGGGGAAATTGTAAAAAATGTCCTAGCATTTAATTTTTTATTAAAGGCTTGGCATCCTAGATTTAAGCATCAAGCCGACTAGCCCAAAGTGTTTTTTTCCTTGGTTATTATTGGTTGTTGAACAAACGACTAATAATTTCTGAGTTTTTCACTCACACCTCCAAAGCTGGGGTAGTTGTCTTGGTATTTCGGCCTTAGGAGATTATTAGAGCCTTCGTGTCAGTGTTTTTCAACATGCTAGGCATTCTAATTGAGTCGTATGGACATGTACTAGGTCCCCCTAGAGTTTCGTTTGATTCTGAGAAAAAATAAAATTTCCCGTGTTTTAAGCCATTTTTTAATGGTTTAAATGGGAAAATTCAAAATGTAAAAAAGGTGTGATTCAAAGTTTGTTTTTGGCATGGTTGGGCTCATTTTCAAGCTTGGAGCAGCATCTCTACCCCAAGGGCCACTTTCACTATGTGTCAGGCAGCTGGAGCACCCCATAGAGCATTATTTGGCTAAAAATGCATCAAGATGACATTTTAAAGCTAAATTTGGCCAAATTGACACAAAAGGACAAATTTAAACAAGTCAAAATTGATTTGTTTAATAGGTGAGGTGACATGGCATGATGTCACCATAAGTCATGTGTTCCTTTTTAAGTGTAATGGCACTCAAGACTATGGATAAAAATGAAGCTACGAATTAATATTAGAAGAGGGTGATGAGAAGCTTTTGGACTCACGCTTTTGTGAAGGAGGTGTGTGGGATAAGGGTGGACCCCTACACATAAAAAGATATAAAAGGAAACCAAGGTATATCTCTTTCCAATGTTAGCGATTTGTTTCAACGTGAAGGTGATGTCAACATCATTTGAGTTCACTCTAATCCAATGAAGGTTGCGAAGGAGTGGGGGAGGGTGGACCACTCCCCATGCGTTGAATAGAATAAAGCCTGATATATTTTTGGAGTATGGCTATATATGGTTTCAAAACTATGAAATTTGATCATCACATCAATGCCGTACGAAATCGCATGAGGACGAAGGACTCGCACGTGTGGAGCAAGCGATTGGGTTGGTGGGGAGTTTGGTAGGTGCACATGGATATGTGGTGCCTCTTCCTTGTATTGACTCCAATCAACTCCAATCAATCCCACAAATCGCTCCTTCAACTGTTATTAACTCTTTCTTTCTTTGCTAGTTGTTGGTGCCCCCCCGGGGTTGGGCTTTTGTATAAATACGAGGCCTTCTTCCTCATTCTAGATGGAAGCAAGGAACCTCTGCTCATGTACTCTGTTGTTATTATTTGAATAAAGTTGAAGGCTTTGGAGGCTGATGACTGTGCTTCTGTGGGTGCATACTTTTGGTGGATGAGGTGATATGGTTGCATTTTCTGTCATGCTTTGTTCTTTCATAATCAATCTGGCTTAGAAGGTTATCTTAGAGCACGTAGAGTAAATATTTGGAGTTGTCAATTTATTTACTTACGCATTACTCTTAGCGATTTAAGAAGGCACGTTTTATTATGTTATAGTTCATATTTTTTTGGTTTGTAACTGTAAGTAGTACCAGATCTAATATCTTTGTTGCAAGTGTGATAGCTTTTGTTTGCAGATCACAATTCCGAGTAAAAGGTTGAGCTCAGTTGCATCTCCTTTTTTTGGATATAGAGCAAAACACTTGTGGTCTCACATTCAAACTTCCAAGTTTTCCAAGAGATTCAAGCTGGAGTAGTTGTTACCGCTTCTTTCAATAAAACTCAAAATCTCTCTCTTTCTCGGTTACCTTTTCTATTATGCTTAAGAAATAGATCTGTTCTTTCTTGCTTAGTATTTCGATCTAGTATTCTTTAAACATTTAGATCTAATTTGTTTTCAAAAGAACTTCATCATTTGATTAGATCTAAGGCTAGGAATTTGTGCTTACATGCAAAATATTTTCAAAATTTTTCTAAGTACAAATTTTTTCAAAATTTTGTATTTTTGCATTGTCTTTCCCATCTTTTTAAAACATTGTTAGCTTGCTGGTTTTTAGCAGGGCTGCGCATAAAAGTGGAGTTTTGGAGTGACCAAGATCATTAAGAAGGCCTCAGAACAAGCCGGTGGACACCCACTTTGATATAGTTTCTTGATGCACCATTGTAAGCTCTTAGATCCAATTTTATTGGACTAAGAAGCACTCCATCTTCGTCATAAAAATTGTAAAAGAATTAAATGAGAACAGTGGGGTAACCAACACCTACATCCCATCCCCCCTGGGGGTATTTGCTTCTTTTGTCATTTTTCGTGAGATTGTTTTTTCTAACCCCACCACTTCACACACTCACTATTTAAGTGCAGGGTGTATACTTCTTTCACATTTCACTGTTTAATTCATTGTTTCATTTTTGCAAAAGTAAATTAGACATAAAACCATTCTTTCTCACCATGAATTATGCTCTCACTTCCACCCAAAGGGTTTGCCGATTAGTGGAGGTTGATCAGAAAAGTGACGCATAAGTTTGGCCAACATATATCTTGCATTAATAGTATTTTATTTCTTTCGTTTTCTAACTTGTTTAATAAAATGAACCCAAAGTCTCTTGAACTTCGCTGAAAAGCAAGTTAAGAGCGCTCTCTGTCGGAGAGTCTTTATTTCTTGTTTTAACATAACTGTACTGTTTTAACTTTCATATAAATCTCTTGAATCTCACCATAAGGTGGATCAAGAGTGCTCTCTGTCAGAGGGTTGTTACAATCTTCACATCTAATTAAAATCGGAATAAATATTTGTGCTACGCTGCGTATGCTCTACCCAGAAGCAGTCGTAGACTTGTCCAATTCTCACATTTTAATCCAAGTCACCCTAATAAAAGTAACTACCCAACAAAGATAAGTGAAAATCCGACACTTCGGTTAGATTTTGCGTGGGAAAATTCCGCTTGGGGAAGATGGAACCACTATACTTAGATCTTAGGGGCATCGTTAGGCTACATCCCTGGTTGGTGTAGTGTTGAACACGCCCTTGGGACTTTGGCACATCCTCGTACGGAGTCACCAAAGCCTAAATTCTGGACATATCTCCAGTACTGCAAGGTATATCTTGGAGATCCCCTTCCCTGTAATAATCAACTCACCTTTAAAAAAACTTACATTAAAACTTACCAAGAAGCACTCGCAAAACAATCTCTTGCACCCTATTTGGCATTGGTCTTCAGTTTAACTTGCTTATTATCTGTCCAAAGCATTGCACTGTGTAATTTATCAATTGATTCATATCATGAATGCTTTGTGTTAGCTGTGTAATTATCAATAGATTATTCATTTCCATTTTACTCGCAAGTGTTCACTTGGTTCTGTTTTTTGTAAGTGTTTATCAAAAACTCCTAAACAACACCCATCCGCATCATACACTTAAAAGAAAAACATCTTTAAAAAAATTGAGCCTCAGAAATCTTTAGGGACTACCCCCCTTGGCTACGTTAGGAGTTTGTCTAAAAGGAGGAGTCGGGATTAGGTGACAGCACCTCGCTCTTTGCTTGCCCCCAAGGGCCGCACCTTTCACTTCTGCCGGGAGACAGCTGTTCAAAAGATTCTCGACTGACAGTGTGCATATCGGTGAGCAACATTTTTGGCGCCGTTGCCGGGAACAAATCTTTTGTTCCTGGACGACTTTTACCTTAGTTTCTTCTTAGTTTTTACCTTGTCTTTTTGATAGATTTAGTTTAAACAATTTTGATTTTAGACTTGAATCCATCTGGTGACTCCATTGTCATTAAACACACCAAGGTATTCAACATGAAGAAACTCTGTAGGCCTACTTAATTTCATCCCTGAACTTGAACAGGTTTATAGGAGGAGACTAAATAGGTTAGCTTCTCATAGAAACCTTGAGAATCTTGGATCTGAGTCTATTTCGGTCGTCCATAGCCTTTTTGTTAAGAATAATGATTGTTTGTCTGATATAATGGGTGAATATTTCAGTCCCCTTGACATCTCTCAAATAGCAGGTCAACCTCACAATCTACCAGACAAAGTTGTAGACAAACTGCCCATTTTCACTGGCACTGATGCCATCAATACAAGTCTTCATCTTAGAAACTTCTCCAGATGTATCAGCGCCTTTATCAATGATCCTACACATAGACACGAAGATGTGTATATGAAACTTTTTGCTCTTTCCTTGGACGAAGATGCTGGTGACTGTTTCAATAACTTTCCAGATAACTCCTTTGCAACTCTTGCAACATTTAAGACTGCTTTCACCAACAAGTTTGGAGAAAAGAAAGAGCCTTGACATCAGTTTGCTGCTTTGACCAACATAAAAAGAAGCGAGAATGAAACAATGGATGAATTCAACAAGAAATTCATAGATCTGACGAATGCCATCCATACTGACTTACAAGCCTACTGCTCAGTCCATCTTACTCTACTATATTGAAGCTCTTAGTGGAGAAATGCAATTTCAACTTAGAGATAAAGACCCTACCACTCTTTTGATAGCCCAGGAAATGGTTGTTAAAATTGACTGAAATATGCAATCTTCTGGTAAGTCAAACATTCCTGGGTATACAAGAGCCCTTATCCCTCCTAAGCAATAGGAGATTAGAGCTGAAGGTTACACGCAGGACACTTATGACAAGAAAATGAAGGAGATGAATGATAGGATGGAGGCCTTACAAGCCGATTATGCAAAGATGCAAAATCGTGTAATAAACATGGAAAGGGCTCGAACTAGTCAGAACAATTTTTCTTCCAAGGGAAATTGGGTTCAGAAGAAAGCCCCGCAAGATAAAAGGCCTCCTAATCAACTAGATCCCATCAACATGGTTGAGGAAGTCATTCCCTACTGCAGACCCTGTGAGGCATGAAGAATCCGCCTGTTACATAGCCCGTCAAATCTTAGAGCACGGTCTTCTAGAATCAAGTGATTGTGAAGAATATTCAAGAGAGCCTGAGTACGTCAACACAGTAGGACAACTCCATCTTGTCACCATAGAAACCTGGAGTCAAGAAAGAGAGTACAGTCAGGAGCATGATATAAGTGATGAAGAGTCCCTTACACCTGACATGGATGATGACTACGAGACTTTAATTGAAAATCCAATCTTAGAAGTTTTGTGTGATAAGAATCCTCCATGCTCTCCACCTGATGACAAATATTTGGAAAGTTGGGTCCCCTATGATATCTTTGAAACCCAACTTTTTGAAGAAGATTGTTTTGAGTAGAATGAGGAGTGTAGCCGGGGACTTGATACCAGTGATGGGGCATCTTTCATATCTGACATAGATGGCGATGATGACTATTGGACTTTTATTGAAAATCCAACCTATGATACTTTTGAAAATAATTTTGAGAATCCCATCTATGATGTGTCCAGCGAGAGGAGTGTTTATTCTAAGACTTATGAAAGTTGTAAAGAAGAACATTCAGAGTTTTCATATGATCGGTCGGAATTGTATTTGAGTATCTATAATGAGGACTGGGAGAAGTAGTGCAGTGAAGAATCAAATTGGGTGCAATTTGTTGAGTATTTTTCTCAGCCGTCGTCTTCACATATAGATGTTCCTTATGATTTGGAGCAGTTTGGGGCTTACACACAGAGTTATCAACGGATAAGCCCTTTTGATGAGTATGATGATCTGCCTCATCATATAGATTTTTACATCATTCATATCCAGTCATGGATGGAAGCAGCCTGCGTGAGCTATTACCAGTTTGGGAAGAAGTTTGACGACGTTATTCATGCCTATGATTTCTCATCCAGCCCACCCATGCCGGATCATCACGCAGGTTTGCATTTTCTGAATAAAATATTCCTGCTTTGGTTGGTAACCAAAGACAAGGAAATACTTTTTTATATTAATAAAATGCTTAGGTGGCTACATTGGATTTTTGATTACACCTAAGGTTTTTTTTATCATGCTTAGAGTAGGAAAATAAGCTCCTCAAAGTGAGCATTTACTTTTTCGCATTTTCCTTCCATACTTGGGAATAAATAATTTTTTTTTCTGTCATTATTTTAAATAAAGCAACTTTTGGATCACTGACTATTTTTTCATAAAAACTTGTGCTAATGAGGTTTTTTTGTCAAGTTGAGATGTTTTATAGGATATAGAAACCGAAGATTCTGGTGTTCTCGTATGCTCTCCTTGCATAAGAGACTAGATCGAACACATGTCCCGCAGTTGGAGCTAGATGTTATCCACTAATTTTGCACTTAGTGGATTTTTCAAGTGAGCCGACGAAGTAGAACAAGTACACTTGTTCATGATTAGAGTTCAGAAGTCCGCTAGCCTTTTTATGGGAGTCTGTTTGAAATTGTTTTTGTAATGTATGTTCATACCCCCTTGGGGAAATTGTAAAAAATGTCTTAGCATTTAATTTTTCATAAAAGGCTCGACTTCCCAGACTTAAGCATCAAGCCGACTAGCCTAGAGTGTTTTTTTCCCTTGGTTATTATTGGTTGTTGAACAAACGATTAATAATATCTGAGTTTTTCACTCACACCTCCAAAGCTGGGGTAGTCGTTTTGGTATTTCGGCCTTAGGAGGTTATTAGAGCCTCCGTGTTAGTGTTTTTCAACATGCTAGGCATTCGAATTGAGTCGTATGGACATGCACTAGGCCCCCCTAGAGTTTTGTTTGATTCCGATATATATATATATATATTTTTTCCGTTTTTAAGCCATTTTTCAATGGTTTAAATGGGAAAATTCAAAATGTAAAAAAGCTATGATCTGGAGTCCGTTTTTGGCGTGGTTGGGCTCATTTTCAAGCCTGGAGCAACATCTTTACCCCAAGGGCCACTTTCACTATGTGTAAGGCAGCCAGAGCACCTCCTAGAGCATTATTTGGCTAAAAATGCATCAAGATAACATTTTAATGCTAAATTTGGACAAATTGACACAAAAAGACAAATTTTAAAAAGTCAGAACTGATTTGTTTAAGAGGTGAGGTGACATGGCATGATGTCACCATAAGTCACGCGTTCCTTTTTATAAGTGTAATGGCACTTAAGACTATGGATATAAATGAAGCTACGAAGTAGTATTAGAAGAGGGTGACATGAAGCTTTTGGACTCACACTTTTGTGAAGGAGGTGTGTGGGATTAGGGTGGACCCCTACACATTAAAAAATATAAAAGGAAATCATGGTATATTTCTTTTCAATGTTAGCGATTTGTTTCAACGTGAAGGTGATGTCAACATCATTTGAGCTCACGCTAATCCAATGAAGGTTGCGAAGGAGTGGGGGAGGGTGGACCCCTCCACATGTGTTGAATAGAATAAAGCATGATATATTTTTGGAGTATGGCTATCATATGGTTTCAAAACTATGAAATTTGATCATCACATCAATGCTGTACAAAATCGCATGAGGATGAAGGACTCGCACGTGTGGAGCAAGCGATTGGGTTGGTGGGGAGTTTGGTAGGTGCACATGGATATGTGGCGCCTCTTCGTTGTATTGACTCCAATCAACTCCAATCAATCCCACAAATCACTCTTTCAGTTCTTGTTAACTCTTTCTTTCTCTGCCAGTTGTTGGTGCCCCCCCTGGGGTTGGGTTTTCGTATAAATACGAGGCCTTCTTCCTCATTCTAGACGGAAGCAAGGAACCTCTGCTCATGTACTCTGTTGTTATTATTTGAATAAAGTTGAAGGCTTTGGAGGCTGATGATTGTGATTCTGTGGGTCCATACTTTTGGTGGATGAGGTGATATGGTTGCATTTTCTGTCATGCTTTGTTATTTCATAATCAATCTGGCTTAGAAGGTTATCGTAGAGCACGTAGAGTAAATATTTGCAATTGTCAATTTATTTACTTACTCTTTACTCTTAGCTATTTAAGAAGGCATGCTTTATTAAGTTATAGCTCATGCTTTTTTGGTTTCTAACCGTAAGTAGTACCAGATCTAATATGTTTGTTGCAAGTGTGATAGCTTTTGTTTGCAGATCACAATTTCGAGTAAAAGGTTGAGCTCAGTTGCATCTCCTTGTCTTGGACCTAGAGCAAAACACTTGTGGTCTCACATTCAAACTTCCAAGTTTTCCAAGAGATTCAAGCTCGAGTAGTTGTTACCGCTTTTTTTGATAAAACTCAAAATCTCTCTCTTTCTCGATTACCTTTTCTATTATGCTTAAGAAATAGATATGTTCTTTCTTGCTTATTATTTCGATTTAGTATTCTTTAAGCATTTAGATCTAATTTGTTTTCAGAAGAACTTTATCATTCGATTAGATCTAAGGCTAGGAATTTGTGCTTACATGTAATTTTTTTTCAAAATTTGTCTATTTTTGCATTGTCTTTCCCATCATTTTATAACATTGTTAGCTCGCTGGTTCTTAGCAAGGCTGCGCATAAAAGTGGATTTTTGGAGTGACCAAGATCATCAAGAAGTCCTTAGAACAAGCTGGTGGACACCTAGTTTGATATAGTTTCTTGATGCACCATTGTAAGCTCTTAGATCCAAGTTTATTGGACTAAGAAGCACTCTATCTTCATCATAAAAATTGTAAAAGAATTAAACGAGAGCAGTGGGGTAACCAACACCCAGATCCCATCCCCCCTGGGGGGATTTGTGTCTTTTGTCATTTTTCGTGAGATTGTTTTTTCTAACCCAACCACTTCACACACTCACTATTTAAGTGTAGGGTGTATACTTCTTTCACATTTCACTGTTTAATTCATTGTTTCATTTTTGCAAAAGTAAATTAGACATAAAACCATTCTTCGTCGCCACGAATTATGCTTTCACCTCCACCTAAAGGCTTTGCCAATTAGTGGAGGTTGATCAAAAAAGTGACGCATAAGTTTGGCCAACATATATCTTGCATTAGTAGTATTTTATTTCTCTCGTTTTTTAACTTGTTTAATAAAATGAACCCAAAGTCTCTTGAACTTCGCTGAAAAGCAAGTCAAGAGCGCTCTCTGTCGGAGAGTCTTTATTTCTTGTTTTAGCTTAGCTGGACTATTTTAACTTTCATATAAATCTCTTGAATCTTGCCATAAGGCGGATCAAGAGTGCTCTCTGTCGGAGGGTTGTTACAATCTTCACATCTAATTAAAATCGGAATAAATATTTGTGCTACGTTGTGTATGCTTTACCCAGTTGGGATACCCAGAAGTAGTCATAGACTTGTCCAATTCTCACATTTTAATTCAAGTCACCCTAATAAACGTAACTACCCAACAAAGATAAGTGAAAATCCGGCACTTCGGTTAGATTTTGTGTGGGAAAATTTCGCCTGGGGTAGCTGGAACCATTATACTTAAATCTTGGGGGAATCGTTAGGCTACATCCCTGGTTGGTGTAGTGTTGAACACGCCCTTGGGACTTTGGCAGCCAACACGTCCTTGTTCGGAGCCACCAAAGCCTAAATTCCGGACATATCTCCAGTACCGCAAGGTATATCTTGGGGATCCCCTTCCCTATAATAATCAACTCACCTTTAAAAAAAACTTACATTAAAACTTACCAAGAAACACTCGCAAAACATCTTTTGCACCCTATTTGGCACTGATCTTCAGTTTAGCTTGCTTATTATCTGTCTAAAGCATGCACCGTTTAATTTATCTATTGATTCATATCATGAATGCTTTGTGTTAGCTGTGTAATTGTCAAGAGATTATTCATTTCCATTTTATTCGCAAGTGTTCACTTGGTTCTGTTTTTTGTAAGTGTTTATCAAAAACTCTTAAACAACACCCATCAGCATCATACACTTAAACGAAAAACATCTTTAAAAAACTTAAGCCTCATAAACTCTTTAGGGACTATCCCCTGGGCTTCGTTAGGACTTTGCCTAAACGGAGGAGTCGGGATCAGGTGACAACACTTGACTCTTTGCTTGTCCCCAAGGGCCGCACCTCTCCATTCTGCCGGGAGACAGCCGTCCAAAAGATTCTCGGCTGACGGTGTGCACATCGATGGGCAACACAGTCCACATGGCAGCAACAGTCATTGGTAGCAGCTATAAATTGTGAGCCTGCTAGCACCTCCACAGATCCATTTTGTATAGACTGGAAGAACGCAGTTTGTTGGGTAAACTTTATCTACATTCATCTCAAAGTTTTGTGATTAAATTATCTCTGCTCATGTACAAACTTAGCATGTCATTTAGAGGATGAATTATTAATGCTTTGGGGTTTTCGTCCTTAAAAGGTTTCCCCATGAAAAATCTTGTGTTCAATTGCGTGGATGTTTGTTTTCCTGCTGCATATGTCCTATTGTTGTTAAAATCTCTAGCACTATCTCTCTTATAGTTTGAAAATTTTAAAATATCATACACACGTTAAATTTGAACACACCCGAACCAAGCTGTACAATGAACTCTTGTAGAACACCAGGAAAGTGTATGGCATTACAACAGAAAATGTGGCAAGCAGACAATCATCTCAACCTATCACCAAACTGATAGGTGAAATAACTCTACCATAGATTGCATCACCAATACAAGAACCAAAGATCTATCCGTCACAAATATTATATTGCGAATACAAGACCCAAATGGCATATCCATTAAAACATTTGCCAAGCAGATAGTCTTCACAACCAAGCTGAAGGATGTAAGAAAAATACACCTCATCACGAATACAAGAACCACATATCTATCCATCAAAATGTTTCTAGCAAGCAGTCTTCATAACCAAAGAACTCTACTGAATATTACATTACAAATACAAGACCCCAATGGTCTATACAATGAAATGTTTGGACCGCAGACAATCATCATGATTATATAGTAGAGGATGGAAGTTCATTTCATACATTATTACTGGAATATGGTGATATAAATGGTAGATGGTTAAATTACATTTTTGCTTATCATCAACCATCTTGGATAACAAAAGTTTTCAACTTTGTTGCCGTCAAGGATAAGCTGAAAAAGATGAACAATGGTGAAGAACCAGAGATAACCACAACCATATGTTTAAGATAGGAAGGAATGACAGAAACAAGCTATCTCACAACTCTTCACACATCCATATGGAGAAAGTGAAGTAAATAGAGAGCTAATTTGCACAAAAGAACTTCCAAGAGTAAAACATATAATAATCATGATAAGCCCATAATTACACATGAATAAAAACATGACATGACATATGAAAGATAGATGATCATATGAAATTGCTTTTACACAACAAAGGTCAGCGACAACATACAATGAATGATACCAAGATAAAATAATGAGCAAAATATGACACCATGTTAGAAGTAGTATCACTATTAGAAGAGTGAGACTATGTTATAATATTGAGCAAAAAATTGATCAAATAAAATCATAGTGGAAACAATCGGCATCGGCAAAAAATTGGCGAGGGTCTAGAAAACATCTTCTCGGCAACATCAGCGAAAAAATCGGCAAAAATCAGCAAATCGTGGCAAGCATTAAAAAATGCAAATTTTGTACTTTAATAGGGTCAAAATTTGCTTACCGATTTTTTCACCTATTTGCCGATTTTTCCTGATCTTTGCCAATTTTTTTTTATGTTCGTTTTTTTGAAAAAATTGTGTTTTTTATCGTCAGCAAAAAAAAATCGTGATTTTTCGGGACATTGCCGAAAAATCGACGATATTTTCCACTATGAATAAAATAATGATATTACTTATAGATATGAAAATATAGCCATCAAGCAACTAAGTCCTAACCATAGCTTCATTTCTTGATGTCACTATTACCATACTACAGATCCTTGATTTTGAAAATGTCAAAACATCTTCCTAACAAGAAGGTTAGAGACAAGAAAAACATGAACAAGACAACCTCTATTAATATGATGAAGAAACTAAGAATATAAACCTTAAAGCAAAGAGAACAAGAATCTCATGACAAGAATTTCAAGATAAGAGCGAATAAGCCAAAAACTTTTCACCAATGCCGAAAATTTAAAATCACTTAACTCCATTAATGTTGCTCAAAATATTTATTATAACCTGTTTTTGGAATTGGAGTAGCTGATCTGCATCCACCTTTTAAGACAGAATATAAATCTGGGTGCTCTGCAATCTGCTCTGTCCTCACCAAAAACCTGGAAAATAACTGATTTTAAATCAACAATATCTTTACTTTTTGAACTCTAAAGGAGAAATTTGCATAGAAAGTGTTAGAAATCGATTTGAAAGTCACTGCCCAATTTTACCTTAAACATTTCTCCACCAGGGTTAGGTTTTGATTTTTTTTTCCAAACATGTAGAAGAATCCCCAAATTTGAAAAACTACCAATTCAGTATTATAAATCGGGTGACAAATCTACTAAATATGAAGTGCTCAAGAAAAATACGAGAACTTGTTGCTTGAAAAAAATCAAAGAATTTACCGAGAAAGGTAGAGCATAGCAACTAGCTCTAAGACCATGTTAGAATATTGCTAATACACATAAACATACAACAATACATTTACACTAACATTTAAATCAATAGCAAAGGTCTACTAGTCTATCCTTTTATGCATACAAACAACAATAATCAATGTAAGAAATAAGAGAAAAAAGAATAGACAAGATACACCGGATATACGTGGTAAAACCTCAAATGGGGAAACATCCATGGGAAGGTTTGGTCTTCTATTTTCTTCATAAATGTCCATCTTACAATACAAGGCATCTCCACATATGCATCACTTTCCATCTTCACATCATA
This sequence comes from Pseudotsuga menziesii, assembly GCA_001517045.1. Taxonomy (NCBI): domain Eukaryota; kingdom Viridiplantae; phylum Streptophyta; class Pinopsida; order Pinales; family Pinaceae; genus Pseudotsuga; species Pseudotsuga menziesii. The sequence continues at coordinate 243,313 of LPNX010732703.1, read as the reverse complement.
TCACAGTCGTGTGTACAAATAACATACACAACATGTGATGCGTGATTTCACAATATATCTCAACATACCCAAACTGGTCTCCTCACCTCTATTATATACTATATAGTATATACCAAGAGGTATGGAATATTTACATCCCATAACACGTGGGATAAATAGTTTTCCAACTCTCTTATATAAAGAATGGTTATAAGAGATTTAATTACATGATGCATGTGGAATATCTCTACATTAGAGTTATTTTATGCCTTTTATGATGTTCTACCAACAATACCACACAAGCCATCATTACATATTCGAACATTTGGGTCAGATATGATTCTCCATAGGAGATTTGTTGCAAATATTTTGTTCACAAGGCCCATCCTTCTAATTCCCCATCTCCCAGCCCATTATGCTCAACTACCCTTTTCTATGGGAGCAGGTGCCATTTCCTCTTGTTTTTTGCTCCCTTCCATACGAAGTTTCGAGCTGTCTTTTCAATTTCAGTCTCAGAGATTCCCTTGGCTGGTGCATGGAGACTCGTTCTTTGGAACAACAAACATTACTGATTAGTTTTGAAATTTTGCCCATAATTCAAAATTCATTGCAATTCAAAAATTTCACCTTCAACCTTGAAGGATTCTTGGATGTTGGCCCTAGAATTTTCAACCTTATGACTGCTTTAGAATAAAGTACAAAACAACAACTTACAAGGTACAATAATTTATTTCCAAACAACCTCAAACATCCTGACAATTCAAGGAGAAAAGATAACAAACACGAGGATAAGTTTCAACCCTTCCAGGGAAAATTATTATCCAATAACCAGATCTAAAAATGCACTTTACAGCAGCCATAACAACAGTACAACAACCATATGACAGCAGTAAAATCAACTCCTTATCTTCTTCCATTAGATGTCAAATCACTTAATAATTTGTTCTTTTATTGTTTACTTATGTCAAATTAGCAAGACATATAATTGTAAATAACAATGAATGAAGAACATATATAGTTGAAATTCAAATCTGGAAATTGCACAAGTATAAGACAGCTGGAAATTTCATCAATATGTTCAAGATGAAGTACATGTATATACCATAGCTTTCTCTCAAGGCTAGTACAAATCCTCCAAACTCTCTAAAAACTCTAGCTAGAGCAAATCAACAAAACCCTAGCAACCAAGGAGATCCAATATGCAAGAATCACACCAACACATCCAAGGAAAAACGTTCTTCTCTTCTTTTCTTCTTCTCCAAGATCCACACTTGGGTTATATCATAAAACCCTAATCTTCAATCTCCAAGGGATAAATCCTAGCCATAGACCTCCAAGACACTCCAAGATACTCTAAGAAGCCCAAGAAATCCTAGCTACTCACGAGAGAGAGAGAGAGTACTTGTGAATACTTTAGAGAGCAAAAGCCAAGATCATCACCAACATGTCCACAAGAGCAAACCATAGTCACAAGAGCAAACTCCAAATGAAGATGTCTCCTCTAGACTTCATTACTCCACCGAGGGTTCATAAAGAAACCCTAGCAACCTCCTCCAAGAAGATGAGTACAAATAAAAAATTGTGATGAATGATTCCTCTATTTATATGAGAGGTAAGGGAGGCCAACAATACAATATGGGCCCAATCCCTTACAAGCAATCTACAATGATCACTTGTATGTCAACACAATTGAGACGCTACACTCCAAAGTACATATGTCATGCTCCCAGGTGATGTCGTGCAAAATAATGTCTCCAAGATGATGTAGCTACACAAAGCATATCCACACTACTCCATCACATGTTAGATTTTATAGATATAGCAGTGTAATTTCAATTGCATAATAAACAAGATCAGTAAAAGAATAACCAAGCACAAAAACAATAGACACAAAGATTTTGATCTAGGAAACCACTAAGGAGAAAACCCAACAACCTTCTAATAGAGATAATCAGTTCAAAGTTCAGTGTACATCCAGGTACATATGTAGCAGAAAGATAAAACCCCAAGAATATAAGGGAGACTTCTTAAATGATAGAGAACCCCATAAAACTTCTTCTAGCAGTTGCAACGAACTTCTTCTTGAGTGGAGCAAACTTGCTTGGTTGGAAATGAGTGAGGGCGCCTTCTATTTATACTTTATTATGTTGACCTTTTACTTTTCAAGTGGGGCCGACTTGTCTTCTGGGTGGAATATTATGTGTCATCTTCACATTTATTTTGGGGCTGACTTGGTGAGTATGCCTCCTGCAGCTACTACACCAACACTCCCTCTTAGCCACGGAGGCATTATCATACTGGAACACATTTGGATATCATCTGTACATCACGACTGTATCGAACATATCTATATCATAAGGAAGGTCTTCCAACACAATCTTAGTCCATCGAGAAGTGTCAACAACTCTACTGAGTCCATTAGGGAGTCAACATGCATTAGCTCAACCTAGTCCATCGAGGAACATGCAACAACTTAACAACTCTACCTAGTACATTGGGGAGTCAACATGCATTGGGTCAACTTAGTCCATCGGGGAACATACAACATCTCAACAACTCTACCCAGTCCATCGAGGAGTTAACATGCATCAACTCAACCCAGTTTATCTGGGAACATGCAACAACTCAACCTAGTCCATTAAGTCCACGTGCACCAGCTCAATCCAGTCTGTTATCACCCGCCTTGTAGTTGCCTGTGTGAGGTGGATCCAGGATGGATGGTAGAGGGGCAAGCAACTAAGGGGTGGAACCACGACTGCCTAAAATCCCAAATGGATGGTTGTCACGCCAATCAAGGCAGCCTTCACTTTATGTTATCCTAGTCTAAGACAACAATGGGGGAGACCCAGATCTACTCCCGACAAGAGAGATCGGACCTAGACACCAGAAGAAGATCAGATGGGGCTTCAGGGTACTTAAGGTGCAAGGTAAATGGAAACCCTAGCTCTAGGGTTAAGGTACTAGCAACTGATGGAGATGACCACTATCTTGGGAAACGTAACTATGACAGGGTGAGCAAGAACAGAGTTGGGACTGCCTAGTACCAAGGGGACAATTCTCAGTGAAAGATATGTGACTTGAGTTATTAGTAGGTGTTGGCAAAAGGAGTAAAAATGAAGTCAAGATGGGGCTAGCGCTAGCTAGGAGATCAGTGCCTTGTGTGCATTGGGCAATGGAGTTAGCAGTAAACCAATTTTTCAGAGAACTCACCCGGGAGACACCTTGATCTAAGAACCTAGAAAGTAGTTGGTCTGGAAAAGCTAAGGTACAGGAAACCCAGCTCAATGGATGGCTAGCGCTAGGGCTTAGGGGGACAGATCTGTAGTTCTAGGGTCATCGGGAGGCTAATGGCTCAGCGTTGAGGAAGAAAATAGGTCAGGGTGACCCGATCTACAAGCCCAAATAAGGAAATCAACAGAAAAATCAGATCTAGAAAAGTCAAAATCTAATGATGGGGCTAGGAGGCTGAAAACTGATTTTTCAGATCTAGGGCAAACGGGGAGGAACTAGCACAGCGTTGGGGGTGTTCTGGAGTGCTTGGGCCTTGATCTATCAGCCTATCTTGTCAGCTTTCAGAAAAAAAACACTTCCGGAAAAGTCCAGTTTTCAGTGAGGGCGCTAGGGCAAATTCAGTCAATTTTTCATATCTAGGCCAAATGGTTAAGCAGTTGCACAGCATTAGGGTTGATTTAGGCTGTGTGGAACTCGATCTGTCCGTCTGTGAAGTCAGAAATCAGAAAAACTCAAAACCCTAGCAGGTCAATTTTTCAGTGGGGGGGTTATATAGTTTTCTGCTTAAAAATCAGATCTAGGTCAAACTGTGAGGAATTTGACTAGTGTTTCAGTTGATTTGATGAAGGGGAGGCTCGATCTATGAAACCCAGAAATGGTTTGGCAAAATATTGGACTATTCCCAAGTTTATTGATTTTTAGTGTTTTTAGTGTTTTAGGAGTTTTAAGAAAATGTTGAATTGAAGCAAGGTACAATGGAATAAGATCTGAAAAAGAAGAGACTTACTTGTTGGATCTTACCTGGAAAAGCTTGTAGAAGTCTGTAACTGTGACGATCTTTGCTATCCCGATCAATTCTGGAAGATCCCCGTGATTTCTATGGCATATGCAAGCTCCAAGCCATCAATGCGCCCCCTACCCTGCATGAGCAAACGTCAACCATATCAGATTTGCACATACAAAATAAAGAAACTGAATGCTACAAGACAGTAAAATGAAGTAATCATAGATCACAATGAAACTAATGAAAACCCCCTGATCCAAGATGAAGAGAACCGAGTGAGTTGAGGTCCCCCTACAAAAACGCTCCAGCCAAAACGCCCTCCCGTAGACAAAACAATGATAGCCACGAAAAATATAGATCTCACGAGAATTTCCACAATGCTAGGAAACTGAAGACTAGCTAATCACCATTTGAGCACATCAGATGCAAAGCAGATCCAAAAAAATTTCCACAAAAAAGTCTTTCTATTATTCAGATCCAAGAGCCAAAGACCCCTTACAAATGAGAAGCTCTCTCTCTTAAATAGAAATGAGAGAACCTCAATCATAACCAAATCCTAACCACTTTCAAAACAAGTGGCTAAGATTAAAAGATGAAATGTTCTAATCAATGGTTGAGATGAGCTCAACATACAACACATGGATCAATATAACCATAATTTACCAAAGTGAACTAAACCACCCAAATAAAGGTAACCCACTCAACAAGAAATAAATGAAAACACATGGTGGGTCTAAGGAGTGTTTGAATAACTCCCTTTGGGTGTCCCCATGGCACAATAAATAATATAACAATTTAATTGTTTGACTTTTGTGCCTCCTTGAGGAAATCGTGAGCCTCCAAAAAGAGCTCCTTGCCTCAATAGCCCAAATCGATTTCTTAAATAGCCATTTAATCATTTTTTAATCTGCCTTGGGAAATGTGATCCTGCCAAAATAGCCTCCTAGGGTACCTGCGTTGTCAAACTGAGCCCATCAGGCTCTCTGGGATGGGGGTACAATGGTACAAACAAGTGGCTGCACCCCCCTATGCCCATACAACGCCCCAGAAGATCCAACTGAAACATCTCCCTGCTCAAAAATACCAATCTATGAAGAAAAACTGCATCAGAAAGGTAGAATGAGCTTGATCACATCTATAAGTGCCCGGAACTGGAAATAAACTGTCTCATTAGACTCAGAGAGTCCAAATCCATCTAAGGTGTATACTCATACCTCTCATAGGTCTCTATCTGATCATCAATCATATCCAATAAACAATATAACTATCTGTGAATAATCAGACACCAATAATAACTCAGACTATATCCATCCGCTGCAAGTGTTAAAAGGTTAAGACATGCTCTACAACTCATTCAAGTAACAATCACAACAAGTAGCATTCATTTCACTGGCGGTACATCAACCAATACATATATAAGGCTTTATTTATTATTACTCAAACGTAGACTTTCAAGACTATACTCACTTCATAGCTGTAGTCATTTTGCTAGTGAAGGGTGAAAGGTGGAAATGACAAGGCTAAGGCAAAGGATGACTTCCTACTCAACATCATGACACTTTGGACAAGGAAAAGGAAAACTCACTATAACCAATGCTGGACAAACAACAACACAAGGAATGGGAGTGCCTCATAGATGGGTGAGTTGTTTAGAGAGTGCTTATTCAACTTAGGCATCATGTCTACATCAAACTTGATCCAAGTTCATTAGGATCACATTTTATTCCATGGCCTTTTTGGGACTTCACCAGTGCTTAAAAGCACAGCTAATCGCAGCTTTCATCTGGGACATATTTATTTTAATAAGGTCAGCAATTTTTGGATATAGCACAGTTTTAACCATTGCTTTTTAGACATTTTCTTATACTCTTCAAGGAGTATTTTAGCATTTCATTGCTCTTGTCCTTTTTACATATGTTAAGAAACACAGTTTTACAATTTTCATTTTCCATGGGCGCATATTCAATATTTCAATACAAGTAGTACATGAGCTTTCAGTTTAAGCCAACAACATCTCAAGTGACTAGGGGGAATTCTGCACAGTGCCAAACATCGAGACAACCGACCAGAATGATTTAGGCATACTATCCAACTTACCAAAGGCAAGTTTTGTCACCTACTCAAAGCCGAGACACAGTATAAACAGGGAGGCTTGTCCAACAAAAGTTCTAGTGGGGAAAAAGGTCCTCCATACCATAAGTTAAGAAGTCAGTCGGGTTGAAAACTAAAATGGAAGGTAATGGATGGGTGAAGACAGTGGATGATGGAGCCAACACTAGCAAGCCAAAACAATGGTGGGAATGACTACCTCTATTCTCCCTAAGGAGGGTAAAACCAACGAGTATAGATCAAGAACTTCCAAGTCTAAGTAGGGACATCAATACATAGTACAATATACAATCAAGTCCATATAAATATGACCGCCAGATCATAATATATAAGAGCAATAATAACCATAACACAATATAAAATGCTGAGTCGTAACCATGCAATATAATCCATCTAAAACACCATCTATCTAATGAGAAAGTACTGATATAACACTGGGCATCCATGACTGCTCTGAAATGACATAAATGGCTACATCAATCCTCAAATCTGAGTGTCCTAAGACTCAGTCCTGACATGGGAGAGTTCCATAGTCCACAAATTAATCATGATCCATAAAAAATGTTCATCTCAACATCTCATATGTAAGAGATATGGCTGAAAAATGTACTATGTCTGAATAATAGAATATGGTAGCCTGGCTACTATATATGTGATAACATCTGGCTCCAGCTGGGACAAGTGCTCTGCTGAAAAGAGCACTTGAGAAGCTTAGAATCTCTGGTACTTGCACTTTGCTTCTCGCATCCTCGATCAATCCATCCAGCTCTGCAACCGCTACCAAGAATGTACCTGACTACCTGCAACATGTCCAGAGCTATACCAAACTCACAGACCGGTCGTCAGAACAATATGTGGATAATATATAAAATACTGAATAAAAATGCATGAAACTGAAAAGCAGAAAATAAATTTAATCTATAACCATAACTTTCAGTAAAAGTTTGATTTTTATTTTGCAGGATTACACTAAGAGCTTCAAAAGTGAGCTTCAGACAACAAAACAAAATTCTATACTACTGCCGGGAAAGGCTTATTTAGGTCCTACCTACTCTACTCTACTATACAAAGTGGGATTCAAGGCTAAGTAGGGTCAGGAAGGTATCCCCTCAAATCCCTCTGGTTGACAGGAAGCAGAATCTGTCGTCCAGTACTGGTAACAAGAAAACATATATCACCAACACAACGTTCTACAGAAAAATGCCGAACCCAGAGATCATTAGCTTGCCTCGATCGGAAATGCAGCAAGTGGTTTTGGATAAGGACTTGACTTCCAGTGGGAAATCTATTCGTATTTACCGATTTGGGAACCACTTGAATGTTACGTATAGGCATGGGATGGACATCAACGATGTTTTGTGGCTGCGGGGTGATTATCTTTGAACTTCTCCTGGAAGGCACTACATCAAATCTGGGTGGACCACCATCAATGGGAATAGCTATGCTACCAACTAGGATCTCTCTAATCTCTTCCCTTACCCCTTGTGGACTTGCATTAGGCTTATCACTACGAGGAGATACTACATGTTTAACAGTTTCTCCCATTCTCCAGAAATTTCTATCTTCCTTCGAAGGATGAGGATTATGGGATAAAATAGTACCGTGGCTAGATCCTTCCCTTGTAGGAGCATGAATATGCATACCCTCTAGATCGGTTGATTCTACTCTAGGCTGCGGTGCAGGAGAGCTAGGAATGTGAGATAGATCATGATTGCGAAGACTAGATGACTCAGGTGGCAGGAGAAAGTTAGGAATGATAGGATAAGCAGACAAGGCATTAATCGGCATGGCTGAAGGAGTTTGAAACATAGCAAGATTATTTAGACTAAAATCTCCTTTAGGCGCCTCATTTATTAAGGCATCCTCTTGCCAACTTAGAGAGCTATCATGGACTTGAATTAAGCTGCCATCTTCCAAAGATAAATGAGATAATGACCTAGCAAAATTAGAGACATGGATGCTGCTGACCTCAGTATCAGCCTCTATTACACCAGGTAATTCAAGATGGCTTTCCCATGGATAAATAGGCTCTAGGCCTTGGATTTCTCTTTCTCTATTCTGGTCAATCAAAGCAAACCACTCATTCACTCTACGAGGGATTCTTTCAACATGCCTAGCATCATCAACTTCATCAACCTCAATCATAAGATTTGCAGCATTGTTTTGCTCGGGATCTCATTGCTTCTTAATTCCTCTAATTGCTCTGAACCTTCACCTTCAGGCATTTCCAAACTAACCATCCTGCACTGTGAGTTGTTTGATTTTCTTCCGAAGATAAGTCAGAGTCTTCTATTGCCAGAAACATGCTTTCAGGCTGCCTATACTTCCATACTTCATTTGCATCTTCTACAAAATGGGCTTTAGCATTATTCAACAATTCTTCCCCATAAGTGCTTTTTATCCCTTCTTCAAAAGTCTCCAGATGCTTCTCATAGCAAGGTTCCCTATTGATTCTGATCAGAGCCCCGTCAGAGTTTGGGACACAAAAGTATGATAGATCCATCATAAGGTATCCACCTAAACCAGCTGCCCACTTTCTAGATAAAAGCATTCCATAAGATGGGGGCAAGTCAATAACTACTACATCCATCATAGTGGAAATGTCTGAGCATGCAAATAGATCAGCTCTAAGGTTTTTGATCAATACATAGGATGGTACTTGCCTTGAGTCTATGCCACACACATTTCCATAAGGCCTAGTCACTTCCAATCCCATCTTTCATGACATGCAAAGGCATTACATTCATAGCTGCTCCGGAATCCAACGTGCAATTATGCAGGAACATATTCTGAATGTGCAAGGTTAGGTAAAAGGGAGGGTGACCACCTTCTTTCTCTCATAGATAGTAAATTGTATGTTAACAGGTGGATCCTTTTCATCTTTGCTAGGATGTGCCCTCTCAGGACTCTGAATGTGATCAAGTTCTAAAACAAACTCAGGGGTTTTGTCTTGGCCAATACCATCAAAGAACTCTTCCACTTGGCTTCTTACAGAGGGAACACTCATCAGTGCAGTCATTGGGATGCTACATACTATCTTGCTCAACTCTCTCTCGATGTCAATGTTCAGATTCAAATCCCCTAAGGCAAGATCTTCTTCTTCCCTTTTGTCTTCATTCACTACTTTTCTTTTGTCAAAGAAAGAAGGCTAGGGATCCACTCTTCGTTTATAAATTCTAACCTGTGGTTCTTCTTTTGTTTCAGGGATACCTACTGCACAACATGAGGGTTTAGGCTCATCAACAAAATCCTCTTCCTGATCCCAAATTTCCTCCTCTTGTTCCCATGGTTCTTCCTCTAGGAGAATTCTTCCAAACTCATCATCGAAAGACAAATCATTCATGAAATTAATGTTATTTGGTTGGTCTTCAAGGTGACTGGTGTTTGTTGGTTCTTCGTTATTTTCATCACACCAATTAGCATTCCTCTTCTCAGGATTCTCTGGATACTTGGGCTTTCTCCTATTAGGATCTCTCTCAGGACCTCTATTGTTGTTCCAATAAGGTCTAGGGCCATAAGGGATTCTATGTCTCTCTGGATCATGGAAACTAGCCACGTTTTTGGTTAGGACAGTTAATTGCCTCATCATTTCTTGCATGGTTTCTAACGTGTCCTTTGTCTCTTTTTGGCTCATTCACAGGCTCCTTAGGCTTTCGGAGCTTAGGCTCGGATCTGGAAGTGGATGGGGCATAATGATCAAAGAAGTTTTGCTTGCCCATAAATGCCGCGCGCTGCTCAACCATCTTTGCATTGAACTGGGCAGTCTTCAAATCATTCGGATTTTTATCCTTCAAATTAAAACCCAACCAACCGTCAAAGGCATTCAGATAATGGATAATAATCACTTGGTCTTTTGGTCTAATTTCATTTGGGATGTTTCCTACAGTCTTGTCAAATCTCAGGTTGAATTCATGGACTGTTTCATTCTTCCTCTTCTTTATGTCAAATAGTTGATGCAAGAAGAACTTCCCATCCAACTTATGAGACCAATCATTGTTAAGTTTTGTGACAAAGTGGTCATAACCATTGATGGATGAAGCAGGTAATCTATCAAACCACTTCCGCACATCTCCTTCCAGAGAAAAGTTAAAACATAAGACCTCTCATGAATACATCTTCATCCACAGCTCCATATGCTTCCATATGGTCCCAGACTTTATCAATGTGGTCTTCAATGGAGGTAGCAAATACTCCATCAAACTTAGGGACCTTTTCAAAATATTTCTCAGGCATGTCATGTGGGGCCCTCGGTATTAGGGAGAAATCTAAAGGTGATGCCTTGGCCTTCCTTCCAAACACCCTAAGGTTTTGTGGAGGAGGAGCAGTCTGATTTCCACTAGGGGTTGCTCTAGCCATTGGGCTAGATGAAACTGAAAGAGATCCCAAAGGATGACTTGAGGGAACAGTGAGGTTGGACACTTGCCTGTTTTTCCTTGTGTAAGTTATAGGAATTCCTTGAGGGTTTATGGGACGCTCTAGGAATTTAAGATTAATATATTGGGTACGATCCTCAGTGGAGTCGCAAGGTGGAGTCGCCAGGTGAACCACACAAGTAATTCACCGAAAAAGATATGTCGTATGGAAAGGTGAGGTATGTTGAACCAAGGTAGGTCTCTACCTCCTCGGCAACGGCGCCAAAATGTTATCACCCGCCTTGTAGTTGCCTGTGTGAGGTGGATCCAGGATGGATGGTAGAGGGGCAAGCAACTAAGGGGTGGAACCACGACTGCCTAGAATCTCAAATGGATGGTTGTCACGCCAATCAAGGCAGCCTTCACTTTATGTTATCCTAGTCCAAGACAACAATGGGGGAGACCCAGATCTGCTCCTGACAGGAGAGATCGGACCTAGACACCAGAGGAAGATTAGATGGGGCTTCAAGCTACTTAAGGTGCAAGGTAAATGGAAACCCTAGCTCTAGGGTTAAGGTACCAACAACTGATGGAGATGACCACAGTCTTGGGAAACGTAATTGTGACAGGGTGAGCAAGAACAGAGTTGGGACTGCCTAGTACCAAGGGGACAATTCTCAGTGAAAGATAGATGACTTGAGTTATTAGTAGGTGTTGGCAAAATGAGTAAAAATGAGGTCAAGATGGGGCTAGTGCTAGCTAGGAGATCAGTGCCTTGTGTGCATTGGGCAATGGAGTTAGCAGTAAACCAATTTTTCAGAGAACCCACCTGGGAGACACCTTGATCTACGAACCCAGAAAGTAGTTGGTCTGGAAAAGCTAAGGTACAGGAAACCCAACTCAATGGATGGCTAGCGCCAGGGCTTAGGAAGACAGATCTGTAGTTCTAGGGTCACCGGGAGGCTAATGGCTCAGCGTTGAGGAAGAAAATAAGTCAGGGTGACCTGATCTACAAGCCTAAATCAGGAAATTAGCAAAAAAATCAGATCTAGAAAACTCAAAATCTGATGATGGGGCTAGGAGGCTGAAAACTGATTTTTCAGATCTAGGGCAAACCGGGAGGAACTAGCATAGCGTTGGGGGTGTTCTGGAGTGCTTGGGCTCTGATCTATCAGCCTATCTTGTTAGATTTCAGAAAAAAACACTTCCGGAAAAGTCCAGTGTTCAGTGAGGGCGCTAGGGCAAATTCAGTCAATTTTTCAAATCTAGGCCAAATGGTCAAGCAGTTGCACAGCATTGGGGTTTATTTAGGCTGTGTGGGACCTGATCTATCCGTCTGTGAAGTCAGAAATCAGAAAAACTCAAAACCCTAGTAGGTCAATTTTTCAGTGGGGGTGTTATGCAATTTTCTGCTTAAAAATAAGATCTAGGTCAAACTGTGAGGAATTTGACCAGCGTTTTAGTTGATTTGATGAAGGGGAGGCCCGATCTATGAAACCCAGAAATGGTCTGGCAAAAGATCGGACTATTCCCAAGTTTATTGATTTTTAGTGTTTTTAGTGTTTTAGGAGTTTTAAGAAAATGTTGAATTGAAGCAAGGTACAATGGAATAAGATCTGAAAAAGAAGAGACTTACTTGTTGGATCTTACCTAGAAAAGCTTGTAGAAGTCTGTAACAGTGACGATCTTTGCTATCCCGATGAATTTTGGAAGATCCCCGTGATTTCTATGGCATATGCAAGCTCCAAGCCATCAATGCGCCCCTACCCTGCATGAGCAAACATCAACCATATCAGATTTGCACATACAAAATAAAGAAACTGAATGCTACAAGATAGTAAATGAAGTAATCATAGATCACAATGAAACTAATGAAAACCCCCTGATCCAAGACGAAGAGAACTGAGCGAGTTGAGGTCCCCCTACAAAAACGCTCCAGCCAAAATGCCCTCCTGTAGACAAAACAATGATAGCCACGAAAAATATAGATCTCACGAGAATTTCCACAATGCTAGGAAGCTGAAGACTAGCTAATCACCATTTGAGCACATCAGACGCAAAGTAGATCCAGAAAAATTTCCACAAAAAATTCTTTCTATTATTCAGATCCAAGAGCCAAAGGCCCCTTACAAATGAGAAGCTCTCTCTCTTAAATAGAAATGAGAGAACCTCAATCATAACCAAATCCTAACCACTTTCAAAACGAGTGGCTAAGATTAAAAGATGAAATGTTCTAATCAATGGTTGAGATGAGCTCAACATACAACACATGGATCAATATAACCATAATTTACCGAAGTGGACTAAACCACCGAAATAAAGGTAACCCACTTAACAAGAAATAAATGAAAGCACATGATGGGTCCAAGGAGTGTTTGAATAACTCCCTTTGGGTGTCCCCATGGCACAATAAATAATATAACAATTTAATTGTTTGAATTTTGTGCCTCCTTGAGGAAATCGTGAGCCTCCAAAATGAGCTCCTTGCCTCAGTAGCCCAAATCGATTTCTTCAATAGCCATTTAATCATTTTTTAATCTGCCTCGGGAAACGTGATCCTGCCAAAACAGCCTCCTAGGGTGCCTGTGTTGTCAAGCTGAGCCCACCAGGCTCTCTGGGATGAGGGTACAATGGTACAAACAAGTGGCTGTGCCCCCCTATGCCCATACCCCTAGGAGATCCAACTGAAACATCTCCCTGCTCAAAAATATCAATCTGTGAAGAAAAACTGCATCAGAAAGGCAGAATGAGCCTGATCACATCTATAAGTGCCCGAAACTGGAAATAAACTGTCTCATTAGATTCAGAGAGTCCAAATCCATCTAAGGTGTATACTCATACCCCTCATAGGTCTCTATTTGATCATCAATCATATCCAATAAACAATATAACCATCTGTGAATAATCAGACACCGATAATAACTCAGACTATATCCATTCGCTGCGAGTGTTAAAAGGTTAAGACATGCTCTACAACTCATTCAAGTAACAATCTCAACAAGTAGCATTCATTTCACTGGCGGTACATAAACCAATACATATATAAGGCTTTATTTATTATTACTCAAACTTAGACTTTCAAGACTATACTCACTTCATTGCTGTAGTCATTTTGCTAGTGAAGGGTGAAAGGTGGAAATGACAAGGCTAAGGCAAAGGATGACTTCCTACTCAACATCATGCCACTTTGGATAAGGAAAGGGAAAACTCACTATAACCAATGCTGAACAAACAACAACACAAGGAATGGCAGTGCCTCACAGATGGGTGAGTTGTTTAGAGAGTGCTTATTCAACTTAGGCATCATGTCTACATCAAACTTGATCTAAGTTCATTAGGATCACATTTTATTCCATGGCCTTTTTGGGACTTCACCAGTGCTTAAAAGCACAACTTATCGCAGCTTTCATCCGAGACATATTTATTTTAGTAAGGTCAACAATTTTTGGATATAGCACAGTTTTAACCATTGCTTTTTAGACCTTTTCTTATACTCTTCAAGGAGTATTTTAGCATTTCATTGCTCTTGCCCTTTTTACATATGTTAAGAAACAGTTTTACAATTTTCATTTTCCATGGGTGCATATTCAATATTTCAATACAAGTTGTACATGAGCTTTCAATTTTAGCCAACAACATCTCAAGTGACTAGGGAGAATTCCACACACTGCCAAATATCGGGACAACCGACCAGAATGATTTAGGCATACTATCCAACTTACCAAAGGCAAGTTTTGTCACCAACTCAGAGCCGAGACACAGTATAAACAGGGAGGCTTGTCCAACAAAAGTTCTAGTGGGGAAAAAGGTCCTCCATACCATAAGTCAAGAAGTCAGTCGGGTTGAAAACTAAAATGGAAGGTAATGGATGGGTGAAGACAGTGGATGATGGAGCCAACACTAGCAAGCCAAAACAATGGTGGGAATGACTACCTCTATTCTCCCTAAGGAGGGTAAAACCAACGAGTATAGATCAAGAACTTCCAAGTTTAAGTAGGGACATCAATACATAGTACAATATACAACCAAGTCCATATAAATATGACCGCCAGATCATAATACCACAAGTCAATACATGTCACAAGAATCAATATAAGATCAATAATAACCATAACACAATATAAAATGCTGAGTCGTAACCATGCAATATAATCCATCTGAAACACCATCTATCTAATGAGAAAGTATTGATATAACACTGGGCATCCATGACTGCTCTAAAATGACATAAATGGCTACGTCGGTCCTCAAATCTGAGTGTCTTAAGATTCAGTCCTGACATGCGAGAGTTCCATAGTCCACAAATATAATCATGATCCATAAAAAATGTTCATCTTAGCATCTCATATGTAAGAGATCTGGCTAAAAAATGTACTATGTCTGAATAATAGAATATGGTAGCCTGGCTACTATATATGTGATAACACAGTCCATCGAAGAACCTACATGTAATATGTGCTAGTATGCATTAGTATGCACCAGCCTCTCCACCCTTCTCAAGGTGTCTGAGAGATCTCCTCACTCCTTCACTAAGTGATTGGGAGAATGCACTAAATCTCTCCATCACTTCTCATGATGTCTGATAGAGCTCCCCACTCCTTCACGGTGTCTGGGAGTATGCGCTGGCCTCTCCACCCCTTCGTAGGGTGTCCGAGAGATCTTCCCACTCCTTCTCAGAGTGTCCGAAAGAATGCAATGGCCTCTCCACCCCTTTTCAGGGTGTCCGAGAGATCTTCCCACTCCTTCTCAGATTGTCCGGAAGAATGCAATGGCCTCTCCACCCCTTCTCAGGGTGTTAGAGAGATCTCCCCACTCCATCACAGAATGTCTAGGAGAATGTAAGAGAATCAACCTTCCCTATTAGTGAGGGAAACAATCATGAGACCAATCTCCCCACTCCACAGAGTGTCAGGGAGCAAAATCAGCCTTCCCTCTTAACGAGGGAAACAACCATGGGACCAATCTCCCCACTCCTTCATAGAGTGTCAGGGAGTAAAGTCAACCTTCCCTCTTAACGAGGGAGTCAACATGGGACTAATCTTCCACTTTGGGACATGTGCTCTTCATAGAATCTTTTGGGAACCTATAGAACTGCACACATATCAACTAACAAGGGCATCGAATGTATCGGGGGCAGGCACTTCTGTCTTGCCTTATTCAAAACATGAAATGCAAATAACCTTTTAAAAAATAAATGAAATAACAATTAGTCACATGGCTGAATACATACACTTACATGAGAGATTATGAAGGGACTAGTCTCCCCACCTCATCACAAGGTGTCTGGGAGATCTCCCCACTCCTTCACAGAGTATTTGGGAGAAGATATGGTACTGTCATCAGATCACTCACCCTTAGCCAAGTCACATGACTAATATTGGGGGAACACTTGTCCGATGGTGCAATCATAACCTCTTCATGATCATCACATCTCCCTCTATGTTGGAGTGCCTTGCTCCCTCTGCATCTGAGCATCCTGCTCCCTCTCTGGAGCTATCCACAGGTTAGTCCATCAACCTATATGAGATATCACTTTAGGGGCCAATCTGAACAACAACGCTCATAGAGTAAATGAGCAGAGTTCCTTACTGTAAGTATCCGTCTTGGTGATGACCAGGTACATCAAGAATCCTTCAACTGTCTATATGGATAAAAAAACAACATCGTCATCAGTGTAGCCATGTACTCATAGTCATCATGCTAGATTTGCTTAGGATCTCAACTGTGTTCTTCCTTAACTTAGGAAGATCTTATCAGGTTTCTGCCACACTATCAAATAGTGATGTAATTGGCCAAGCTCCTTATCTCAAAGGCTAATTCCCTCTGTAAATGGAAACAAGTCTTTCTGCCTTAGTGAGGAATAGATCACCAGTATACAATATCATGAGCAAAGAATCATCATCAACAATATGTTCCGAGTCTTGAGGCACAACTCTAACTGAATGGATGTGTACCTCCTCAGAAATCAACTGAGTAGCTCTCGTCCTCTAGGACTATCATGCTCTAATCCATCTTTCATGACTCTAACTGGAAATCAACTGCTTTCCATAATCATCGAAGAAACGAACATCTGTAGTAGAGAGACTGATATTCGTTGGAGCCTTTTGCTCCCAATCGCCAATCTCTATATGACATCCTCTGGGCATGTGGGTCATGTGTCCACATATAGCTGGATGTATTAGGTCCTCATTTGCGTGTTGTCACTGCTGAATAGTCATGACTTCCATTTAACTGCTTCGTCTGATACGGAAGCCATCCTTTTTCCTGCTTTGTAGTCTGTGCTAAGAGTCATGCTCCTAAAAGCATCCTTCTTTTGGTCAATCTTCTTTCTCTCGATCACTGAATATCAACAAGATCTATATGTCCATTGCATGTTCTTCAAAACATGTCTCATCATCTTCGCTTGTAGGCCATAGCATATGGTCTTTCCCTACAAGTCAAATTTAGTCAGATAGTTAGCGACATTGCATAATCAAATTTAATCAATTCAATGCAATGACGATATTTCACACAGTTATGTAAGCATCTTAGCTAATGCTTCAACACAACACTCATACATATCCTAAGCACATATGGTAACTATTTTGATGGTTTCTATCTCCATTAAAACATACTGTCAAGAGTGTGCACTACTCTAAGCATGTAAGAAGAAGATATCATCCTAGACTAGCTCCATCACGGGATCATGGAATGTTGCGTAACACTATAGGCTATTTAAACAATCATATACATACCATGTACTGTATGAGCTTACTGTTCATCAATAAAAGAACTATATCACATGCTCAACAAACTTCCTAATTCTAGGAATATAGATCTTCATACAACTTGTTATGAAATTATATTCAAAACATTCAGATTTGATCTACAAGAGCAATAATGACAATTCAAACACTTATCTTTTATTGTTTTGTGGGTGGGCTCCCACTGCCTCCTTGTAGGAATCATGAGAGTCCTCTGATCTTCATCTTCTTGCTGAAAGCCCATCGCAATCTGGATCTTCATGATAATCACATCATCTCAACATGGAGAGTACTAAAAGAACTCCTTTCGACGATCTTCTACACTTCCTTCACAATCATCATTCCTTGACCTCTTATGTGGAGTATCTTCATCAACATCAACAATTGAGGCTTGGAGTTTTCTCTTCTTTGAACCACGACATTGTTTGGCATAGTGACTGTACTTTTGATGTTTGAAGCAATGGATATTTGAAAGATCCTTCTTCTTCTTTTGTTTTGGAATGGGACTTGATCTTTCACCTTTGTCTTTCTTGCCCTAATATTTTCTTCCCTTACCTTTTCACTTCTTGACATGAGATGTAAAGGCTTGATTTTCTTCGTGTTGAGTGCCATACAATTTGCTTCTAGCTGCAAGTCTAGTCTCTTCTTGTGTACAATCTGTCCATAATCGATCAGACTTGGGCAACTTGGATCGCCCACTAAGACTTTGGAAATGGTTCCCAAGAGGGAGGGAGACCATTAAGACTCGTCATGACAAGTTCTTCGTTTTCAATTGATTCTCCAATGGTACTCAATTGATCTCTTAGCTCATAAATCTTCATGAAGTAAGTAGCAATTGAGTCTGATCTTATCATCTTGATATTGGATAATTGTTGTCTTAGGGCAAGAGCTCGGTTGATGTTGCTATCTTCAAACAACTTCTTCAAGATTTTAAACATCTTCCTAACTGTCTTCTTTTGAGAAATTTGAGGAACCAAGTGGTCTATTACTAAATCTACCAATATCCTTCTCGCCTTCACATCATTCTTCCTCCACTGAGTTTTTCTGTTTCCTCTTCTAGTTTTGGAACCTTCTCATTGACAAACTTCAAGAGATCATTTTTCTCCAAGATGAGGAGAACCCTAAACTTCCAAGAGCTATAGTTGGAATCCCCATCAAGTCTATCTTTAACCTTCATACCAATTGTTAGTTTTTCTTAAGATTTGATTAGATTATCTAGGATCTTTATCTGAAAGAATAACTAGTACAACAAGATGCATAAGATATAAAAGATACACGAGACACAGATTTTCACCGGGGAAACCATAAAGGAGAAAAGCCTGCAAACTTCTTCATAATAGTAAGATGATCAAAAGCAGTAATAAAAAGTATACAACAACTATCTATCTCTCCTCCTTTGACTGTGTCTCTCTCTCATGCGAACTTGAGAGTGTGAGTTGTGTGTATAAATGAGGGAGAGCGCCTCCCTATTTATACCCTTTCAAGTCATTGACCAAACATAAGACTCGAGCCTACATGTCATCTCACATGGGGCCCACTTCTCCTAGAGAGACTACAAGTACATATTACATGATGTTACGCTGGGGACTATTTCCTCGACTTACAACAGAGGTTGTACCTCAAGGTCTAGACACAATTTAGACATCCTGCAAAGGGGTAACACACATCCCCAGTGGGGGTACAACAACATACAATGATAATATACATCAGAATATCTTCCGAAGTTACAAATGTTAAACTAGTAGCAACAAGGAAGGTCTTCCTGCATGCATGTGTTCTTGCATGCAGAAGACTTAAATTAGGAAACCGGTTGTATTTAATTTACTTTTCCTAAGTTTACTCTGGAAAATAAATTAAAGTGATCTAGATTAACTTTAGTGAACCACTAGTTAAAGTGAAAGTGAAATTAGGGTTTTCGCTTTACCTTAAGTTATTAAAGAGAGATCAATTGGTGGAGAGAACACACACTTGTATTCCTACAGAGACAGGATACAGATAGAGAGAGAAAGTCAGACAGAGGATTCAGCTGAGAAGACAGAGGAGCGAGTAGCAGGATCATTGAGTTTCGTACAGCTAGGCAGTACACTCACACAGAAGGGTGTTGAGGTTTAGCTGCGATTTGCCCAGTGATTCTGTCGGGTACTGCATTCGCCAGGTTTGGGTGAATTTGCAGTGATTGTAAAAGTTCCATATTTTCTCATAATAAAATCTATATCTGACTGCTGCACCGGTTTTCCCATCTTGGGTTTTTTCGGGGGTTTCCATACCCAAAATAATTGTGTTAATATTGTGATGTGATGTGATTTGTTTCTCAGTTTTATATTCCGCTGCATACTGTAAAAGATATTCATGTGTGGTTATCAGTTCATATTTTGCATGCTCTGTTTAGCCCTAGTTGAATATTAAAGGAAAATTTACATGGTATTAGAGCTCTAGTGAGCTAAAGCTGAGAGATTTGGAGCAACAGTGATAGATCGGGGGCATATCTATAGGAAGACACAAACCTAGACTTTAGATCGGGGGCAGATCTATAGGAAGACACAAACCTAGACTTCCAGATGTAGGGTTTGACAGGTACACTTCACTATGGCCATGCAGTTGAGAGTTGAGGATAGACTCCAAGGTGCTCAAAACTTTCCTACATGGAAAGAGAGGATCACAAGGATCCTGGACGTCAGTGATGCTGAGGAGCACATTGACTACACAAAAGTTGCACCCATAGATCCGGCAGATCTGATAGCCTGGAAGAAGATTGATTCTAGAGCCATGCTGATTATCATGGATGGAGTGAAGGACCATATAGTCCCTCACCTTTCTGGTAAGAAGACCGGATTGGAGATGTGGAAGGCTTTGGAAAGTCTGTACCAGAGCAAGAACGAGAACCAGAGGATGGTGTTGCAAGAGAGGATGCGCAACACCAAGATGACCAAGGGAGGAGTGGTGCCTTATCTCACGAGGCTTACATAGATCAGGGATGAGCTTAGAGCTGTTGGCTCTAAGACTAATGATGAGGAGCTAGTTCGGATAGCCCTCAATGGCTTCTCTAAGCCATGGGACACCATTGTCAAAGGTGTTGTGGCTATGGAGAAGCTCCCTGATTGGCAGAGACTTTGGGATGACTTTGTGTAGGAGGAGACTTGCATGGGTCAAGGATCAGGCTCATCCAACAGTGCCCCACACATTGTGGATGAGGAGGCTCTAGCCCTTACAGGGAAGAGCAAGGGGAAGGCAAAGAGGAAGAAGGATGGTAAGAAGAACCTTGACGTGTCAAAGGTCAAGTGTTTTATCTGCCACAAGCAGGGACACTTCGCCTCCCAGTGCCCAAATAGGAAGAAGACGAGTAACACTCAGATGGTTGGATCTGTAGAGGTGGATGAGTTCAGCAGGAACTTTGATGAGGAGTTTTGCTTGATAGCTTGCATGGCAAGCACCACAAGGAGCAGCATATGGTACATTGACAGTGGAGCATCTAGTCACATGACTGGACAGAAGAGATTCTTCAAAGACTTGCAGGAGGGTGGAACAGGGATCCACGTTGAGCTGGGTGATGATGCGCAGTATCAGGCACACAGAGTCGGCATTGTTTCATTTGAGAGGGAGTCTGGAAAACCCCTTAGTTTTGCTGATGTGTTATATGTTCCAGGACTGACCAAGAACCTTATATCAGTCTCCATTCTGGAGGACAAGGGATATCAGCTGAAGTTCCGTGACCATAGAGTGTATATCAGGCACAAGGGGTCAGATAGAAGCTTGGATCGTGTGATTGGCAGAAGGAGTGGGAAAGTGTACAAATTACACTTTGAGCCTGCAAAGGCTCTAGTCAGTAGCAGCAACAGTGTTGTCCACCAATTGCACACCAGCAGCAGAAATCTAATGAAAGCTGTCTCCTCACTTGAGAAAGTGGGAGAGGTGTGGCCTTGGGGGCAAGCACAGAGCTAGGTACTGTCACCTACTCCTAGCTCCTCCGTTTAGGCTAACTCCTAACGAAGCCAAGGGGGGTAGGCCCTACAAAAGAGTTTCTATGGCTCTTAAGTTGTTTAAAGTGTTTAGAAGGTTGCGGATGCGGATGGGTGTTTTTTAGGAGTTTATGCGTAGAAGGTGTTTTACTTATTACGAATATGAAAAAAGACAATCCACGTTGCAAATGAGAGATTAAAAGATAAATCTAAATTCTAGACAGCAATTATGCATTCAGTGATAACAATTATATTAAGCCATAGACAATTTGATCATATAATTATGCAAAACAAAACAAGGACCAGTGCCTTATGGAGTCGATGAAACTGAAAATGTGCTGAAGAAATAAACACAAGTCTGGAATTTAAACTAATGAATGTTAGATTGTGCGAGTGTTCTTGGTAAGTTTTAAGGATTTTAATGGTGATCTTGCTTAAGGTGTCTAGAAATCCTAACCAGAAATACCTTCAGTGGCTCCATTCGAAGACATGACGGACCTGTCTGGAATCACAGCTAGGTGTTCAATAACTTAACCAACTGTGTCCAGATTGGGTTGCCCAATGCCCACACTTGGAATTTGCCCACTACCTAAGTATTTTATCGAGACAACGCCGGTACGTTGGTTATGGGGTAAAAGTTTTAATTATGTTGTTATTGCGGTCTTAGCAAGTCCATTCACCGTTCTGAGTACGAGCCCAATTCGAAAGTCGACAGAGCATATTAGGTGAAGGAGATCAACGAAGTAAATTAATTAGAGGGAGTGTGAGTTGAAAGATTTTATTAAGTCAATTAATTAAACTCTCCGACAGAGAGCGCTCTTGACCTTGTCTTATGACAAAGGTTCAAGAGTCTTATCTAATCGAGATGCCTAATGCAAGGATTATGCAAGACTAATGATGCTCTCCGATAGAGAGTGCTCTTGACTTGTGTTTCTACAAGTTCAAGAGTCTAACTTATTGATTAACTTGATTAAACAATATGATGCACGAAAAAAAAGTGAAGATGGTTTGTTAAACTCTCCGACAGAGAGCACTCTTGATCCACCTTATGGTGAGATTCAAGAGATTTCTACTTTAAGTAGTTGATTTACTTACGAAAGATACAAAATTGAGAGATGAAGTAATCAACTTATTCAATGAATCAAATATACTAATCTAACAATTAATATTCTAAGAGAAATGATGCAAATATTATGAGCAAAAGCACATCTAATCTAAGCACATAAGAAGATAAAAACACCACAAACCTCCCCAAATGGGGGAGGCTGAGAGTGGGGACTTAAAAACCCCACTCAAACAAAAGATAATTTTATTAAGATCTTACAACTTGCCTTTAGGAATTCAACCTTTGAAAGGACTTTTGAAATAAAGCGTACAACTTTTTATTATTGAACTTTATGTAAAAAATGAGAGTGATTTACTTTTTATTCAAAACTTTTCTTCAAACTTGCAAAAAGGGGAAAAAAAGATGTTGAAAGAGAGCAAAAGAATAGGGCAAAAGAAGGCTGAAACAAAAGGAAGAGGAGGGGAAGAAGGGAGGAAGAAAAATAGGAAATTAAAGGCAAGAGAATGGAAGAATAGGGCAGTGAACTAGATGACCAAAGAGCTGCAAAAAATGGTGAAAACGGGGCAGCGAAAGAAGATGAAGATGGCTTTCATAAACAAGCAAAAACAAGGCAGCGAACTAAACAATTGAAAGGCTGCAAAAATGGTGAAAACGGGGTAGCGAAAGAAGATGAAGATGGCTGTCATAAACAAGCAAAAACAGGGCCGCGAAGAAAAGTAAGAGGAAAAGGCACACAACACGGTGGAAGGAGGCCAACAAATAGTAAAAATGGGGCAGCGAATAGTGAGGAAGAGGACTGAAAAAACAGGGCAGCGAAAGAAGAAGAGGAGATAAGCCAAACAAGGCAAGGAAGAAGAGGCTAGCAAGCAAGAAATCGAGAAAATCAAGGAGCAAATAAAAGAACTAGAAGAGGGAAGTTCGTAGATCCAGGTAACCAAATGTGTTTTTTGAACTTTGTTGATGGAGGGAAGGAGAAGCTCTGACTGTTATGTCTCTTTCTTGGATTGGGAAGTGCTTAGAAAGACC
>LPNX010732703.1:189220-219787 GCA_001517045.1 Pseudotsuga menziesii | reverse complement strand
CCATGAAGAAAAGAGTGCAAAGCACCTCTCTTTATACAAAAACTAACAGCCTAAAACCCTAAATCGAACTCGGCATTGAAAAGAGCCAATGGCACAATAGACAGAATCGACTTCCCAATCAAATCCTTGTTAATTCCTAGCTTGGAGTGCACATCCCTTCTTTAGACTCGAGCTGCAATGAAGTGGATGGGGAGGTGGCCTCCACCTTGGCAAGGCGCCTCCCACCCTTCTTTTGGAAACAACAACCATCAAGTATGAAGCTGCCAAGTGTATCCATGTGAATCAAGAGAGATCTGCGTGAGCTTTTGAAGGAGACGCGAGATTCCACCAAACCTTGATGTCACCTCCCTTTAATGAAATCATGACCATTTCTCATGTCAACCTCTTTATGAAATAATTCAAGCTTTAAAACAAATCGCAATGGTGTGGTAATTATCACATGGTTTGTTTATTGAGTTTGAGTGATGTGTATGTAAGGGGTCCACACTCCATAGAATCGCACCCTCCATACATGTCAGCGCATCCCCACCGGTGCTAGCATGAACCCCATGCCAATGCTCATGATTTCCACTTTCTAATAATAATTTGTAGTAATGGGATATACCATGGTTTATAAATCATTAATTTAAAATGGAGGGGGGTCCACTATAATACCACTCACCACTACCACATACTAGCGCTGATCCATCCTTCACGTCATGCTTTCTTATAACAATTCATAGCCTTATTCTTAATCCAAAGTTTATGTTGCATCTAACTTGAAGGGGGTAGTAACTCACATTGTCCACATGCCAAGTCACTTTATTTCCATTAAAAAATCAAATTTGACTTTGGTTTTGACTTTTTAAATTTTTTTTGACCAAGTGCCAAAATGTTCACTTTTAGCATTTAAATGCTACTTTGATGCTCTGCTAGCCGAATGACGACTTTCGGGATGCTTCGGTCGGCTGAAACTTAGTGAAAGTGGACCCTGTGGTAATGATGCTGCTCCGGGCTTGAAAATGAGCCCAACCATGCCGAAAACGGACTCCGAATCACTCATTTATTACATTTTGAAATTTTCCATTTAAACCATTAAAAATGGCTTTAAAAACAGGAAAAATTATTTTTCATGGAATCAAACGAAATTTTAGGGGGACCTAGTACATGTTCATACGACTCAATCGGAATTCCTAGCATGACAAAAAACACTGACACGAAGGCTCTAATAACCTCCCAAGGCCGAAACACCAAGACAACTACCCCAGCTTTGGAGGAGCGAGTGAAAACTCAGAAATTATTGGTCGTTTATTCAACAGCCAATAATAACCAAGGGAAAAAACACTCTGGGCTAGTCGGCTTGATGCCCAAGTCCGGGAAGCCGAGCCTTTAAAAAAATTTTCAATGCTAGGACATTTTTTACATTTTCCCCAAGGGGGGTATGAACATGTATTTTACAAAAATAAAAAGCTCAGCCAAAAACTGGCTAACTCTGGAACACATTGAACTTCTAATCTCTGTAGATGAGCATTCGTCATGCTCAATAATTGGTGGCTCAATAGGAAGTTCAACTATTGTATAAAATAGTTGGTAACATCTGGCTCCAACCGTGGGACAGGTACTTGTTTGATCTATTGATAAAAAAGAGTGCCTGAAAATCCAGGAATCTTTGGTACCTGCATGTAAACATAAGTGTCTTAGGCCCATGTATATGATAAAAATATGCCATGATGAAATACTAGAAAATATTTTTGCTTTTTCGAAATAAAGTACATGAAATAAACTTTTTCTTTTTCAGCATATATAAGTGAAGTATAATACAGATGCTAATATACAAAAATAAGGAGCTTTGATACAACATTCTATAAATATATGATACAAAAATAAAATACATAAAATACAACAAGGATGAGTTTAGAAAAGCCCTGGGATGACCCCTTGGTCATCTTGGAGGTTGTTTCGATAAAAAGGCTTCAGGTGTTGCCCATTCATGGGTAGGTTTAATATTTCTTCATCTATGGTGTTAAGGAAAAAAGAATTGGTGCCAGCTGTGTTGCGGATGATAAATGGGCCTTTCCAAAGGCTGTCAAATTTTCCATGCTTTACAAGCTTATCCTTTCTCTTATCCCATAAGAGAACAGTATCTCCTATTTGGAAAGACCTCGGCTTGGCTGACTTGTCAAAGGTGCCCTTCATGCTTTCTTGATGTCTGAGTGACTGATCAAGGGCAGCCCTTCTAAACTCATCCAATTCTATAATCTGATTGATTCTCTGCTCCATTTCTGATTGTTCCGTGCCATATTCACTTAACATCCTGAAGATTGGAATCTGCATGCTGACCGGAAGGGTGGCTATGAGTCCATACACCAGCTCAAAAGGTGACTTTCCAGTTGAGTTCTTTTTAGTGATCCTATTTGCCCACACATCATACTTAATTTTGCTATCCCATGATCTCTTATTATCCCCCACAGTCTTCTTGAGGATAGTCATCAGATTTTTATTAGTTAGACTCAGCAAGTCCATTGCCCTAAGGATAGTAATCTGATGAATGGGACAAGATAATGCCATATTTAAAGCATAAGTCATTTACTGCTCCTGAACTGAAGGCTTTGTCATTATCGGTTGTTATTTTGAGGGGAGTTCCGAATCTGGTGATGATTCTTTCCTCGATGTAGTCAATAACAACCTTCTCGGTGGTGGTTTTGGTGGGTATGGCCTCTACCCACTTGGTGAAGTAATCGGTTGCTGTGAGAATCCAGCAAAAACCATTGCTAGAGTTATCCTTGAATTTTCCAATAAAATCAAGCCCCCACTGCTGAAAAGGGGCAAGGATGACAACCAGAGTAAGGGGAAGAGCTGCTAACTTTTGCTTCCCAGTGAAAAGCTGACACTCCTGGCAGCACTTGACATGCTTGTGAGCATCCGCAAAAATGGCTGGCCAGTAATATCCAGCTCTCAAAATTTTGTGGGTAGTTGTATTTGCTGCATAATGGCCTCCACAAAATCCTGAGTGAAACTCTGCTAATATCTTCTTAGAATCTTGCTCGTTGATGCACCTAAGTATAATACCATATGGGTTCCTCCAACCCAGGCCCTCTTGGGTGAGGCAATACCTAGCAGTCTTAAGTCTCAAAGCCCTACGCTTGTGTCCTTTGAGGTGATCAGGGCAGGTGAGATGGAGAAGGAAGAAAATGATGTCTGAATACCAATGGTTGTCAAGGTTTTGAAGGGCAGGAGTCATGGCAGGCTGAGGGATGTCATTTTCTGCAATCATCTCAATGGCTTCTTCGTTCTTCTGAGTAAGCATTTTTGCAAGGCCTTGTCCCTTGATTAATTTAGTGGGCTTTATCTCAAGGTCATATTCCTGAATCTTGGATACCCATGTACCCCTTCTTCCTAAACAATCCCTTTGAGAAAGGATATCCTTAACCGCAGTGTGGGGAACATATCTGATAACCTCGGAATACCTGATATAAGTCCTGAAATGTTTTAAAGATTTAACCAAGGCATAAGCCTGCTTCTCGAAGATGGTATACTTTAGCTCGGAATTCTGCAAGGTTTTACTCATGAATGCTATAGGTTGCTCAAGCCCTTCGATGTTCTTTTGGAGCAACACACCTGCAATAGTGTCTTTAGAAGCAAAGGAAAAGATCATGAAATCCTTCGCGTAATCCGGGCTGACTAAGATCGGAGACATGGAAATGGCATCTTTAATAGTGTCAAAGGCATTCCTTCCTTCATCTGTCTGTTACCAACTTATTTGTACCATAGTTGGGTTACCTGAGGAGCTGCCGGTTGACAGACTTGTTCAAAGTTTGATTCCAGTGTATCAATTGATCTGTCTTCATGCCTAGCCAATATTGGCTAGCCAGTTTTTTATTTGAATAATTTTGACCATGGCCCCGCGGGGTTTGTAATAAAATGTGCTAGTAGGGTATTTTTGAGTGGTTCGGTCTCCTGAGACGTAGAATCTCAAATAAGGTATTCTAGGGAGTTTTTTGTCCCTGACAATTATGCTTTGCCTTCAGTCGAGTATAATTGATGAGGTTTTCTCCCGCTTCCTCCAAAGCTGGAATGCCCGATGTTGAATTCTGGGCCTTGGGGGGTT
The DNA here is from genome assembly GCA_001517045.1 of Pseudotsuga menziesii. Classification (NCBI taxonomy): domain Eukaryota; kingdom Viridiplantae; phylum Streptophyta; class Pinopsida; order Pinales; family Pinaceae; genus Pseudotsuga; species Pseudotsuga menziesii. The sequence continues at coordinate 215,700 of LPNX010732703.1, read as the reverse complement.
ATTAGAGCCCAACTGAGTGTTATAAACCTATGAGGCATTATTTAAGTAGAGCATGGTCTTGTCCTAAGTCATTGGGACCTTTAAATTTTTTTCGAAAAAATATTTTTCGAACGAGGAAAAAATTATTTTTAAAATTTTAAAATTTAAAATTATTTCCCTGAGTTTTTTAATTAATTTTTCCATAAATTAAATAGAAAAATCCCATTTGTAATAAGTCGGTAATCCAAACCCCGAATTCAGTGATTGAAGGCTCTAACCTTAAGCCAAAAATCATTCTTGATCGGCTAGCCAGTCAGAGCCAACTTTCAGATCATCAATTGGACACATAATGCACTTTTTCTCAAAAAAGTTAGTTTTGAGGAAAAAAATGAATTTTTATTAAAAAATGATTATTTTGGAGAAAATTAAAACTCTCCAAATTAATCCAAATTCAGCGAAATAAAATGCTAAATGACATCTCATTGGGCATTTATGATGATTGGAGTTATCATAAGTTGGCTTCAGTCAGCATTAAGTGAGCAATTAATTTATTATCAGTTAGCGGACATGTCATCTCCAGCTAAAAAATGAGATGGAGAGCATTCATTGGTCCGGTGATTTGATCGAGGTAAAGACTGAGGCTTACACCATCAGTGGCCTTCCCAGACCTAGCAGAGGCTCCAGCCAAACCTAAAAAGTGGGTTTACCATCATGAAGGCGCCTCTCCCCAAGCTCACGCATCCTCTCTCTCTTGGAAGGCATCGTCACACGTGTGGGTGCAGTAGGGGCTTGTTTTTAGTGCTCAGGGTTGGAGTGGGGGCGCCTTGCCTAGGTGGAGGCCTCCCCTCACTCCCGGCTCTTCAATTTAGGTCTGGGTTCTCTGTTAGGTGGCTAGGCTAATTAGGTTGTGTAATTTGGTTTTAGGGTTTTAACACTCTCTCATTGTATAAATAGAGGCTCCTTTAGCTCTATTCAAGGTGGATGATTGATGCAAAGAACCTCTGGTGAATTATTGTAATACTTGTTGTTCTTATGCAACTATTTTGAATAAAGAAAGGCTTTGGAGGCTCATGTGGTGTGGATTCTAGATTCATGTGCTGTGATTAATGAGGTGGTACAATTTTAATTTCTCCTTTGTTTGCTAATCTGTGGGTATTTATAAATGCTTTAGAGGGCTTATATAAGCACATAAGAGTAGATATTTGTAGTTTCAAGTTATCTACCTACTTATTTACTTTTGGAAATCTATAAGAGCATTGTCTTACTCAGTTATATTTCATGCTTTTTTGATTCAGATTAGTAAATAGTACATGTTCTAATCTCCCTTTTTGGCAAGCATATAAGTCTTTTGATTGCAGATCACTCCATTGCACCGAGTAAAAGGTTGAGCTAAGTTGCATCTCCTTTTCTCGGAGTCAAGCACAAGTTTCTAGCAGCTGTACTGATTGAGATCCAGGTGGCCTCAAAGATTCAAAGATCCAAGTGGTTCCATCTCTTATATTCACCCCTAAAAACAAAATCTTTCATTACCTTTATATTTGCAAGTAGTATCTTGATCTATAAAGTAAATCTTTTGCATCTATTTGCTTCCATTTCTAGATCTAGGAAGTGTTCTTTCTCTTAGATCTAGTTGGTATTTGAAGCAGCACAAGGTTCCTATATTTTGCTCAAATGCTAGGTGTATTTTTGTAGTATATTCTATTGTTTAACCCATCATTTTGCAGGTAAATAGCTCGCTGGTGTTTTCTCTCTCTATGATAGGTTAAACAGGAAAACTTGTAAAAAAACAAAGAAATAAGCTGTAAAAACCTTCCTTCTTCCTCTCCTTAATCCCCTTTCTACAGGTTACTTTGTTTTGCGCTTTATTACCTCTTCTTCATCGCTGCCCCGTTTTTTCTCTCATTTACCACCTTATTTCTTCACTTTGGACAGCCCTAGTGTGCCCTAGTTTTCTTTCATTTTTTGCCTCTTTTTGCCCTAATTTTTGGGCCTTCTTCGACCTTGTTATTGGCTTTTTCTTCCACTCTTTGTTCGCTGTCCTGTTTTGTAATTTTTATGACAGCCATTTGTTTTCTCTTTCGCTGCCCTATTTTCTTCAATTTTTGTCCTCCTTTAGCTTCATAGTTGGCGGCCCTATTCCTCCCTTTCTTTGGTTTTGACCCTCTCTTTGTTTTCTCGCCTTTTTTCTCTCATCTTTTTTTGTTTCAGCCCTCTTTTCCTTTGCTCTTTTGGCTCTCTTTCAAACTTCTTCTCTTTTCCCTTTTCACAGGTTTCGGAAAGATCTCCAAGTAAAAGTAAAAGCACTCTCCTTTTTACACAAGTTCTAATATCAGTAGAGTTGTTTTGCTTTCTTTTGAAAAGTCCTTTCAAGGATTAAAATCCTTAAGGCACATTGTATAAATTTTAATAAAGATCTTGTGTTTGAGTGGGGTTTTTAAGTCCCCACTCTCATCTTTCTCCATTTGGGGAGGCTTGTGTTGTATCTACTTGTGTATGCTTAGGTTAGATTTTCTTGTCTTCATCATTATTTGCATCTTATTCTTAGAATATTAATTGTTAATCCATCACTTCTAATTCTTTAATTAAGTTGATTACTTTTTTAAATTGTTTATCTTTCTAAGTAAATCAACTGCTTAAATCTCTTGAATCACACCATAAGGTGGATCAAGAGTGCTCTCTGTCGGAGAGTTTAATAACTCATCTTTGTTTCTTGTTTACATTTGTTTAATCAATTAACTCTTAAGTAAGACTCTTGAACTTGTAGAAATACAAGTCAAGAGCACTCTCTATCGGGTAGCATCTTAGTACTTGCATCATCCTTGCATTAGTCTCATATAGATTAGATAAGACTCTTGAACCTTCGTTATAAGACAAGGTCAAGAGCGCTCTCTATCGGAGAGTCTAATTAATTAACGTAATACAACCTTCAACACACAAACCCCTTTAATTAATTAATTCCCTTCCCTCCTTGTCGGAGTATGCTCTGACCGATTCCAGATCGGAATACCCAGAAACGGCACTAGATCTTTAAACCCTACAAGAGTAATTTAATAATACTTAAATACCTATAACCAACGCATCGACGTTGTAGGGATTCTTCCAAAGTACTTCCTAGTAGAGGCGTCGGAACTTCCCGCTGTCTTAGATTCTCGACTAGCTGGTCAATATTGGCGATACCAGCCTGGGATACTGGGCGGGCCCGACATGTCTTCAATGGAGGGAACTTAGAAGAGTCTCCCGGCTTTGACAAACCTTTGTTGACACCCTAAGCAAGACCACTATTAAAAACTCTTAAAATCTACCAAGAGCACTTGCAAAACCTAATACTCACTAGCTTAATTCCTAGACTTTATTTCACACATTTATTTTGACTCCATAAGGCACTGGTCCTTTGTTATATTTGATTAATTTTCTATCTTAATCAACTGTCTATGGTCCATTTCAATTGATTATATTTGAATGCTTAAGTTATAAGTCTGGAATCTTTGCTTATCTGTGTGATCTCTTGTTAGCAACGTGGATTGCTTTGATTAATCATCATCTCCTTAATATTAATCATTTTAAATCACAATAACTCCTAAAACAACACCCATCCGCATCCAAAATATCTAAAACTTAACTTAAACATTGAGCTATAGAAAACTCTTTGTTAGGGACTACCCCCCTTGGCTTCGTTAGGAGTTAGCCTAAACGGAAGAGCTAGGAGTAGGTGACAGTACCTAGCTCTGCGCTTGCCCCCAAGGTCACACCTCTCCCACTTTCCTAAGTGAGGAGACAGCTTTCGGAAGATTTCTGCTACTGGTGTGCAATTAGTGGACAACATCTTTTGGCGCCGCTGCCGGGGACAAATCTTTTGTTCCTGGATGACCTTTGTTTCTTTTAGTTTTTACCTTTTTCCCTTTTTGGTAGATTTTTAGTCCAATCACTCTCCGAAATTAGACTCAAGTCCACCTGGCGACTTCACTGTTAGTTAAGACCTCAAGGTATTCTACTAGAAGAAACTCTGTAGGTTTGTTCGATTTCATCCCTGACCCCGAAAAGGTCTATAGGAGGAGATTAAACAAACTATCTTCTTGTAGGATCCTTGCAGAACTTGGATCTGAGTCTGTTTCAGACATCCACCTTTTATTTCCTAAAAACACTAATACCTCTGTCTCCAACATAATGGGCGAGTATTTTACTCAGCTTGACTTTTCTCAGATAGCAGGTCAACCCCACCGTCTTCCAGACAAAGCTGTTGAGAAGCTCCCGATGTATACAGGCACTGATGCCACTAACTCTGCCATGCACCTCAGGAACTTTTCTAGGTGTATCAACGCTTATGTCAATGATACGATCAGCCAACATGATGACGTATATATGAAGTTATTTGCTCTATCTTTTGATGGAAAGGTCGGCGACTGGTATAACAATTTACCAGACAATGCTTTTGATAGTCTAGCAACTTTCAAAACCTCTTTCACCAACAAGTTCGATGAAAAGAAAGAACCTTGGCATCAACTTGCGTCCTTGACCAACATAAAAAAGAAGGACACGGAAACAATGGACGAGTTCAATACTAGGTTCACAGAATTATCAAAAACCATCCCTACTGATTATGCCCCAACTGCACCAACCTTTCTGGTCTATTACATTGAGGCACTTAGTGGCAAAATGCAATACCAAATCAGAGACAAGGAGCCTGCTAACTTGCTCCAGGCTCAGGAGATGGCAATCAAAATTGATCTGAACATGCAGTCATCTGGTGAATCTAACCTCCACGGTTATTCAAGGTCTTCAACTCCGTTGAAAATTAATGAACCAAAAGACAAGGATCCTTTATCAGCTATGAAGGATGCCTATGAAAAACAAATGATGGAGATGAAGAAAAATATGGAGGAGGCAGAACGGAAACACTTAGCACAGTTGAAGGAGATTCAAAATAGGGTGATCACGATGGAAAGATCTCAAACTCAGTCCGCTCCTAGAATCTTTCCTGCCAAGCCAACTTGGCAAAGAAAGCCTCCCAACCATGAGCAGAGCCCGCCCCATTAGCTAGAGGCCGCTAACATGGTTGAGCAGTATAAGCCATTTTGCAGGGCATGTGAAGACCTTCATGAAGAATCTTCTTGTTATTATGCATGCTATGTTCAGGAGCATGGTTATCCAGAGGGTTGTGGTCCTAAAGCATCATCAAGCCAGCCTGAGTACGTAAACTGTGTAGATGACATGCATGATATTTCCGGAGAAAGTTGGAAAGAGACAAAACAATATTCAAGAGAGCCTGAATACATTAACACAGTTGGACAGCTTCATCCTGTCACCACAGAAACTCGGGGTCAAGTCGAAGATTATAGTCAGCAATTGGATGATCTCACTAAAAACTTTAGCACTAATCCTACTAATGAGCATACTGATGATAGTTTGGAAGGCTTACTACCTTGTGACCTTTTTTCTGAAGAAGATGACTATGATCATGAGGAGGGATATAGCCATGGATGTGATACAAGTGAGGAAGAATCCCTTACATCTGAGATGGATGATAACTTTGAGACTTTAATTAAAAATCCAATCTTAGAAGTTTCATGTGATGAGATTCTTCCATGCACTCCACCGAATGACAAATATTTGGAAAGTTGGGTCTCCTGTGATATCTTTGAAACCCAGCTTTTTGAAGAAGATAGTTTTGAGCAAAATGAGAAGTGTAGACAGGGACTTGATACCAGTGATGAGGCATCTCTCATATCCGACATAGATGGTGATGATGACTATGATCATGAGGAGGGATACAGCCAGAGATGTGATACAAGTGAGGAAGAATCCCTTACATCTGAGATGGATGATAACTTCGAGACTTTAATGGAAAATAAAATCTTAGAGGTTTCATGTGATGAAAGTCCTCCATGATCCCCACCGGATGACAAATATTTGGAAAGTTGGGTCCCATGTGATATCTTTGAAACCCAACTTTTCGAAGAAGATTGTTTTGAGCAGAATGAGGAGTGTAGCCAGGGACTTGATAACAGTGATGAGGCATCTCTCATATCCGACATAGATGGCAATGATGATTATTGGACTTTTATTGAAAATCCAACCTATGATATTTTTGAAAATATTTTTGGGAATCTCATCTATGATGTGTCCAGCGAGAGGAGTGTTTATTCTGAGACTTATAAAAATTGTAAAAAGGAACAGTTAGAGTTTTCATACGATCAGTTAGAATTGTATCTGAGTATCTATAATAAGAACTTGAAAAAGTAGTGCAGTGAAGAATCAGATGGGGAGCAACTAGTTGAAGTTCTTTCTCAACCATCGTCTTCACATATAGATGTTCCTTATGTTTTGGAGCAGTTTGGGGCTTATACAACGAGTTATATTTGATAAGCCTTGATGATCAGCATGATGGAGTAGTCGACCTGCCGCATCATCTCGATTTGTATATCAGCGCTATTCAGTCATGGATAGAAGCAGCCTGCACAAGCACCGACCACTTTGGGAAGAAGTTTGACGACATTATTAATGCCTATGATTCCCCATCCAGCCTGTCCATTCTGGATCATCACGCAGATTTGCATTTTCTGGAAATTGTGTCCTTTGGCTGGTAACCAAAGACGAGGCAAATTTTTTTTATATTAATAAAATGCTTAGGTGGCTACACTAAATTTATGATTACACCTAACCTTTTTTTGTGTCATGCTTAGAGTAGGAAAATAGGCTCCTTAAAGTGAGCGTTTACTTTATCATTTTTTTTATGTACTTAGAAATAAATAAAATTTTCAGTGAAGTTTTCTTTGAATAAAGCAACTTTTGGATCATTAGATCTTTTTCATGAAACTTGTGCTACTAAGGTTTTTTTGTCAACTTGAGATGTTTTTACAGTTTTTGAAAACCAGAGATTCTGGGGTTCTCATATGCTCTCCTTGCATAAGAGACTTGATCGAGCACACGTCCCGCAGTTGGAGCCAGACGTTACCAACTTTTTTGTACCATAGTTGGGTTACCTGAGGAGTTGCCGGTTGACAGACTTGTTCAAAGTCTGATTCCAGTGTATCAATTGATCCATTTTCATGCCTAGCCAGTTTTTTATTTGAATAATTTTGACCATGGCCCCGCGGGTTTTGTAATAAAATGTGCTAATAGGGTATTTTTGAGTGGTTCGGTCTCTTGAGACGTAGAATCTCAAATAAGGTATTCCAGGGAGTTTTTTGCCCTTGACAATTATGCTTTGCCTTCAGCCGAGTATAATTGACAAGGTTTTCTCCCGCTTCCTCCAAAGCTGGAATGCCCGATGTTGAATTCTGGTCCATGGGGGTTATTAGAGCCCAACTGAGTGTTATAAACCTACTAGGCATTATTTAAGTAGAGCATGGTCTTGTCCTAAGTCATTGGGACCTCTAAATTTTTTTCGAATTTTTTTTTTTCGAACGGAGAAAAAATTATTTTTAAAATTTTTAAAATTTTAATTATTTCCCAAAGTTTTTTAATTAATTTTTCCATAAATTAAATGGAAAAATCCCATTTGTAATAAGTTGGTCATCCGGACCCCGAATTCAGTGATTGAAGGCTCTAACCTTAAAGCCAAAAATCATTCTTGATCGGCCAGCCAGTTAGAGCCAGCTTTCAGATCATCAATCGGACACATAATGCACTTTTTTTCTCAAAAAAGTTAGTTTTGAGGAAAAAAATGAATTTTTATTAAAAAATGATTATTTTGGAGAAAATTAAAACTCTCCAAATTAATCCAAATTCAGCGAAATAAAAGGCTAAATGACATCTCATTGGGCATTTATGATGATTGGAGTTATCATAACTTGGCTTCAGTCAGCATTAAGTGAGCAATTAATTTATTATCAGTTACCAGACATGTCATCTCCAGCTAAAAAATGAGATGGAGAGCATTCATTGGTCCGGTGACTTGATCGAGGTAAAGACTGAGGCTTACACCATCAGTGGCCTTCCCAGACCTAGTAGAGGCTCCAGCCAAACCTAAAAATTGGGTTTACCATCATGAAGGCACCTCTCCCCAAGCTCACGCATCCTCTCTCTCCTGGAAGGCATCATCACACGTGTGGGTGTAGTAGGGGCTTGTTTTCAGTGCTCAGGGTTGGAGTGGGGGTGCCTTGCCTAGGTGGAGGCCTCCCCTCACTCCCGGCTCTTCAATTTAGGTCTGGGTTCTTTGTTAGGTGGCCAGGCCGATTAGGTTATGTAATTTGGTTTTAGGGTTTTAGCACTCTCTCGTTGTATAAATAGAGGCTCCTTTAGCTCTATTTAAGGTGGATGATTGATGCAAAGAACCTCTGGTGAATTATCGTAATACTTGTTGCTCTTATGCAACCATTTTGAATAAAGAAAGGCTTTGGAGGCTCATGTGGTGTGGATTTTGGATTCATGTGCTGTGATTAATGAGGTGATACAATTTTAATTTCTCCTTTGTTTGCTAATCTGTGGGTATTTATAAATGCTTTAGAGGTCTTATATAAGCACATAAGAGTAGATATTTGTAGTTTCAAGTTATCTACTTACTTATTTACTTTCGAAAATCTATAAGAGCATTATTCAGTTATATCTCATGCTTTTTTGATTCAGATTAGTAAATAGTACATGTTCTAATCCCCCTTTTTGGCAAGCATACAAGTCTTTTGATTGCAGATCACTCCATTGCACCGAGTAAAAGGTTGATCTAAATTGCATCTCCTTTTCTCGGAGTCAAGCACAAGTTTCTAGCAGCTGTACTGATTGAGATCTAGGTGGCCTCAAAGATTCAAAGATCCAAGTGGTTCCATCTCTTATATTCATCCCTAAAAACAAAATCTTTCATTACCTTTATATTTGCAAGTAGTATCTTGATCTATAAAGTAAATCTTTTGCATCTACTTGCTTCCATTTCTAGATCTAGGAAGTGTTATTTCTCTTAGATCTAGTTAGTATTTGAAGCAGCACAAGGTTCCTATATTTTGTTTAAATGCTAGGTGTATTTTTGTAGTATATTCTATTGTTTAACCCATCATTTTGTAGGTAAATAGCTCGCTGGTTTTCTCTCTCTATGACAGGTTAAGCGGGAAAGCTTGTAAAAAATCAAAGAAATAAGCTACAAAAAACCTTCCTTCTTCCTCTCCTTAATCCCCTTTCTACTGGTTACTTTATTTTGCGCTTTATTACCTCTTCTACATCGCTGCCCCATTTTTTCTCTCATTTACCACCTTATTTCTTCAGTTTGAACAGCCCTAGTGTGCCCTAGTCCTCTTTCCTTTTTTGCCTCTTTTTGCCCTAGTTTTTGGGCCTTCTTCGACCTTGTTATTGGCATTTTCTTCCACTTTTTGTTCGCTGTCCTGTTTTGTAATTTTTATGGTAGCCATTTGTTTTCTCTTTCGCTGTCCCGTTTTCTTCAATTTTTGTCCTCCTTTAGCTTCATAGTTGGTTGCCCTATTTCTCCCTTTCTTTGGTTTTGACCCTCTCTTTGTTTTCTCCACTTCTTTCCCTCATCTTCTTTTGTTTCAGCCCTCTTTTCCCTTTTTACAGGTTTCAGAAAGATCTCTAAGTAAAAGTAAAAGCACTCTCCTTTTTACACAAGTCCTAATATCAGTAGAGTTGTTTTGCTTTCTTTTGAAAAGTCCTTTCAAGGATTAAAATCCTTAAGGCACATTGTATAAATTTTAATAAAGATCTTGTGTTTGAGTGGGGTTTTTAAGTCCCCACTCTCATCCTCCCCCATTTGGGGAGGCTTGTGTTGTGTCTACTTGTGTATGCTTAGGTTAGATTTGCTTGTTTTCATCATTATTTGCATCTTATTCTTAGAATATTAATTGTTAATCCATCACTTCTAATTCTTTAATTAAGTTGTTTACTCTTTTAAATTGTTTATCTTTCTAAGTAAATCAACTGTTTAAATCTCTTGAATCACACAATAAGGTGGATCCAGAGTGCTCTCTGTCGGAGAGTTTAATAACTCATCTTTGCTTCTTGTTCAATTTGTTTAATCAATTAACTCTTAAGTAAGACTCTTGAACTTGCAAAAACACAAGTCAAGAGCACTCTCTATCGGGGAGCATCTTAGTACTTGCATCATCCTTGCATTAGTCTCATATAGATTAGATAAGACTCTTGAACCTTCGTCATAAGACAAGGTCAAGAGCGCTCTCTATCGGAGAGTCTAATTAATTAACGTAATAAAACCTTCAACACACACACCCCTTTAATTCATTAACTCCCTTCCCTCCTTGCCGGAGTATGCTCTGACCGTTTCCAGATCGGAATACCCAGAAATGACACTGGATCTTTAAACCCTAGAAGAGTAATTTAATAATACTTAAACACTCGTAACCAACGCACCGACGTTGTAGGGATTCTTCCAAAGTACTTCCTAGTAGAGGCGTCGGAACTTTCCCCTGTCTTAGATTCTCGGCTAGCTGGTCAATCTTGGCGATACCAGCCTAGGATACTGGGCGGGCTCGACATGTCTTCAACGGAGGGAACTTGGAAGAGTCTCCCGACTTTCACAAACCTTTGTTGACACCCTAAGCAAGACCACTATTAAAAACTCTTAAAATCTACCAAGAACACTTGCAAAACCTAATACTCACTAGCTTAATTCCTAGACTTTATTTCACGCATTTATTTTGACTCCATAAGGCACTGGTCCTTTGTTATATTTGATTAATTTTCTATCTTGATTAACTGTCTATGGTCTATTTCAATTGATTATATTTGAATGCTTAAGTTATAAGTCTGGAATCTTTGCTTACCTGTGTGATCTCTTGTTAGCCACGTGGATTGCTTTGATTAATCATCATCCCCTTAATATTAATCATTTTAAATCACAATAACTCCTAAAACAACACCCATCTGCATCCAAAATATCTAAAACTTAACTTAAACATTGAGCCATAGAAAACTCTTTGTTAGGGACTACCTCCTTTGGCTTCGTTAGGAGTTAGCCTAAACGGAGGAGCTAGGAGTAGGTGACAGTACCTCGCTCTGTGCTTGCCCCCAAGGTCACAACTCTCCCACTTTCCTAAGTGAGAAGGCAACTTTTGGAAGATTTCTGCTGCTGGTGTGCAATCGGCGGACAACACTGTCCATATGAATTTAACATTTTTCTTTAGGAGAGCCTGCATAGGCTTCATGAGTTCTGCTAGGTTACGAATGAATCTCCTAATGAAGTTAATGTGACCATTAAATGATTGGAGACCCTTAACATTTCTGGGAAGGGGAATCTTTTGTATAGCTTCTATCCTCTCAGGATCAACTTTGACCCCGTCTTTGTTGATAATGTGACCTAAAAGCTTTCCTTCTTCAATACCTAAAACCGACTTAGTTGGATTCAAAGAAATGCCATACTTCCTACATCGCTCAAAAATCTACCTGAGATGACCAACATGGCTGGATCTCTTCTTTGAAAAAACAGTAAGATTATCTTGATACATCTCAATGATTTTGCCAATCAACTCCTTGAAAGCATAATCCATGGCCCTTTGGAAAGTAGCTCCTGCATTTAAAAGGCCAAAGGGCATTCTCAGATATTCAAAGGTGGTGCCCCAAGGAGTTGTAAAAGTGGTTTTATGCTTATCCTCCTCTTGAATGACTACTTGATTATAGCCCGAAAAACCATCCAGCATCGACATCATGCTCGATCCAGTGACACGTTGGAGGAGGGTCTCCATGTTGGGGAGGGGGTAATTGTCCTGACTCCTTCTGACACGCTATGTTTAGATTTCTGAAATCTATACATATCCTTATACTCCCGTTCTTCTTTCTAACTATGACCAGGTTAGAGCACCACGTTGAATGTCTCGTAGGAGCTATTATTCTTGCTGCTAGCATTTTTTCTAACTCCTTTTTAATGATTGGTGTTAACTTAGGATTTATTTGCCTAAGTTTTTGTCTGAAAGGCTTGCCTTTTTGACATTCTGGCTTCAAGGGAATAGTATGTTGAAATACATCTTCCCTATAGGCTTTGAGTTCGTCATAAGTAAAGGCAAATACATCCCTATACTCTTTGACTAGATTTATGAGGCTGTTCCTTCCTTTTTTGGAAGTACCTTTTCCAATTTTTATGATTTTGGGTTCTGTTTCCGTCCCAATGTTGATTTCAATGTAATCACCCGGCTTCATCTGCTCAACATTGCTCTTTCTTCTATCATGTCTGTTAAATATGTTTTCTAAGGCAACAAAGCCACGTGTCACAGGATTGAATCGATTACCCTCATCCTGATATTCTTTACCTTCCTCACGTTCATTGGCTTTATGATTGGAAAATTCATCAATATGATTAAAAAATTTCAATATTTGTGCATCATCTTGGAAAACCTGCCAATGTTCAAGATTATCAGGAACCGAAGGTCTGAAGTTAATCTCTAAAGGACAATCCCCCTCTAACATCTCATCCGATGGCTGAAGAGTTGACGCTGAAACTACAAGCTTATCGGAGGCACTATTCTGATCTCTAGGGATTGCTTCTATGTTAAGGGCATCAAAGAATTCCATTATATCCCAAATTCACATTTTTGGCAGTTTGTGCTATTGTCATGTTCATGCTGACAATAGGAAGAAGCTGGACCCTTCTGGAGAGAAGGGGTTACTTGTTGGTTACAACGAGATTTCGAAGGCATATAGAGTTGACATTCCTGCTCGCAAGAGGATCATTGTGAGCAAGGATGTCCAGTTCAATGAGGATAGGGCCTTGCAGAGATCTCTGGACTTACCAATAGAGCAACAGCCAGCACAGGAGTCGGGAGTCAAGTTGGAGGAGCCATATGTGCAGGTACAGACACAGAGCACAAGTTCTGGTGGACATGATCCTTCAGTCATTGACTTGAAGGATGAGCTGTAGCAGGAGACGGATATCCAGCAGTCGCAACAGGTTGACACTATGCCAAGGCCTAAGTGGTTTAGATCCATAGTGCAAGATTCCAGGCAGGTAGATCCTCCACAGATATCTTTTAGACGGAGTGTACCACCAGAGAGGCTTAGTTATATGGCACTGATGACAGAGTTGATTAACTCTGAACCTTCCAGCTTCGGGGAGGCTGCACAACATGATGTATGGTAGGAAGCTATGGTTGAGGAGTATGACTCCATTATGAAAAACCAGGTATGGGAGGTTGTTCCGAGGCCACAAGGGAAAAAGGTGGTGGGATACAGATGGATCTTCAAGGTGAAGCATGTAGCAGACGGAAGCATGGAGAAGTACAAGTCTTGCTTCATGGAAAAGGGGTTTTCACAGAAAAAGAGTATTGATTATGAGGAGACCTTCGCCCTTGTTGCCAGGTTTTTTTCCATTCGGACCATTATCTCACTAGCAGTTGAGATGGGTTGGCGTGTCCATCAGATGGACATCAAGACTGCCTTCCTCCACGGAGTGATAGAGGAGGAGGTGTATATTGAGCAGCCAGAGAGGTTTGATGTGGAGAACAGGGAGACGCATGTATGCAAACTGCATCGAGCTCTTTACGGGCTCAAGTAGGCACCTCGAGCATGGTACTCGATGATTGACAACTATCTACGGAAGATGGGATTTCAGCGGAGTGAGGCTGACCACAACCTGTACTTCTTGACAGGTGAGGTGCCTCTCATCCTGGTCCTATATGTGGATGATCTCTTTTTGACAGGAGATGAGAGGCTGATTGGAGACTGTAAGTCCAACCTTGCAGTAGAGTTTGAGATGAAAGACCTTGGGTTGATGCATTACTTTTTGGGCTTGGACGTTTGGCAGAGAGATGGATGCTTCTTCATCGGACAGGGGAAGTATGCAGTAGAGATCCTAAAGAGATTCAAGATGGAGGACTGCAAGCCTATGGTCATACCTCTAGTTTCCAACTGGAGGAAGATTGATGCATCAGGATTAGATGGATTTGATCCTACCTTGTATCGTCAGCTTATCGGATCGCTTATGTATCTGGTTAACACTCGACCAAACATCAGCTTTGTAGTCAACTCTTTGAGTCAGTTCATGGTGGACCCTCAGAGAGTGCATTGGACGGCTACAAAGCACATACTTCGCTACATCAGAGGTACAATGGAGTATGGATTGGTTTATGAGCGCAGGGGGAGTGTACAGTTAGCATGTTTCACAGATGCTGACTGGGCAGGATGTGTAGAGGACCTGAAGAGTAGTTCAGGTTGTTGTTTCAGCATTGGATCAGGGGTTGTCTCTTGGTTCAGGAGGAAGCAGAAGTCAGTTGCATTGAGCTCGGCAGAGGCTAAGTACATTGCAGCCAGCATGGCTTCTTGTGAGGGTATGTGGCTGAGGAAGTTACTTGCAGGGTTGTTCGAGTGTGAGCTAGAGGCTATCGTAGTTCACTATGACAATCAGAATAGCATCAGGCTATCTGAGAATCCAGTGTTCCATGACCGGAGCAAACACAGACATCAGATACCACTTCTTGAGAGATTGTGTTCAGAGGGGAACCATTCGGTTGAAGTACATACAGACAGATGAGCAGGTGGCAAACATTTTCACCAAGGCACTTTGCAGACAGAGTTTTGTGAAGTTTAGGGATAAGTTGGGGTTGCTACCGAATCCCTTCCTCGTCTAGAGAGAATGTTAAATTAGTAGCAACAAGGAAGGTCTTCCTGCATGCATATGTTCTTGCATGCAAAAGACTTAAATTAGGAAACCAGTTGTATTTAATTTACTTTTCCTAAGTTTACTTTGGAAAATAAATTAAAGTGATCTAACTTAACTTTTGTGAACCACTAGTTAAAGTGAAAGTGAAATTAGGGTTTTCGCTTTACCTAAAGTTATAAAAGAGAGATCAATTGGTGGAGAGAACACACACACTTGTATTTCGACAGAGATAGGATACAAACAGGGAGAGAAAGTCAGACAGAGGATTTAGCTGAGAAGACAGAGGAACGAGCAGCAGGATCATCGAGCTTCGTACAGCTGTGCTGTACACTCACACAGGAGGGTGTTGAGGTTTAGCTGGGATTTGCCCAGTGATTCTGCCGGGTACTGCATTCGCCAAGTTTGGGTGAATTTGTAGTGATTTTAAAAGTTCCATATTTTCTCATAATAAAATCTATATCTGACTGCTGCACTGGTTTCTCCCATCTTGGGTTTTTCTGGGGGTTTCCATACCCAAAATAATAGTGTTAATATTGTGATGTGATGTTGTGATTTATTTCTCAGTTTTATATTCCGATGCATACTGTAAAAGATATTCATGTGTGGTTATCAGTTGATCTTTTGCATGCACTGTTTAGCCCTAGTTGAATATTAAAGGAAAATTTACAATAAATACATCAACACTCCCTCTTACCTAGGAAGGTATTCTCTCTCTACACAATCATCAACACGTCTGGTCAGGTATTCATCGCATTGTCATCATCACGAAGTCATAGAGTCTTCATCATAACTGTTGCCGTCATCTTATTATAATTTGATCATCGTAACATACTATCTGTCATCAGAAGTTTCTACAGAGCCAACCTTTTTTCATGCTGGATGTAGGCCTAGTCATCTGCCAAGTCTTCATCACATCTCAAGCAAGCCTTCTTGTAGAATCTGTCCAGGATCTTCTTCACATTGCCACGACAATATCCTGCGTCTTCTACCTTCATCTCGTCATATCCAAATCATCTCTTTTGTCCCGCACAAGACAAAACAACAAACAACCAAAGCATCTACGGTCGACCCACGTTCTATTAAAAGAACCACCTAGGTGCACCTCTTGTGCTTCATGACCTTATCATCTCAACATGGGAACTTCATATATCTCATATATATATATGGTAGGACTAATTACGACCCAACAACCTGCTACACCAGGACCTTTTTGCGTTCTTCTGGTCAACCTTAAGGGATTACATTTGAACAACCTACGTCTAGGATCTTTTTCGTTCAGACTGCCTTCAGGACATATTACGTCCAAGTGACCTCCGTACCACCCCAGGGCTCAGTATCTACACTCAGACAACCCACGGGGCGTATTACATCCGAATAACCTGCATACCACACCGGGGCTCAGTATTTACATTTGGATAACCCATCATAGGACTGATTACATCCGAGCAACCTGCTACACCAGGATTTTTCTCGCTCGGACAACTTGTCTCACTTCCCATGCGAGATAATATGCTTTGTAACATATCCAAGGATAACCTGTGAGCTTCGTCAGGATGTTATATCCAAGGATAATCTACAGGATTGATTACGTCTGAGCAACCTACGAACTTCGCCAGGATGTTACGCTCAGACAACCTGTCTTTCTAGTTATGCTAGAACACATCACTCCCTCTTTCGAAAAATCTCGATCTGGATCACACCAAGTCTTTCTCTGAAGTACTCGAATTTCACTCTCAATGTGCTTCGACTTGTCATGGAACATTGGGTTTTTCGTCAGCTTCACGCAACTTTGATTGTCGCAGAAGATGCAAGTCACATCCAACTGGAGATCAAATAAGTCTGACAGTAGCTTTCGCATCCACATTGCCTCGCAATTAGTCGAGCAAGCGACAACATACTCTGCCTTGGCTGTACTCGGCGCCACACATGATTGCTTTCTGCTGAACCAGGAGATCATGCCACATCCCAAACTGAAGCAGCAACCTGAGGTGCTCTTCTTGTCAGTGGCGCTACCTGCCCAGTTCGAATCAACATAACCGTGTAGGTTAATCTTCGGATTCACATCATATTTGAGCCCATAGTCCACTGTACCTTTTAGGTACCCCAGAACATGCTTTATCGCTATCAGGTGGACCTATCTCGGATCCGTCAAGAACTGGCTCAGGGTGTCCATCGCAAAGCATATGTCTGGTCTCGTATTTGTCAAATACATCAATGAGCCAATCATCTGACGATACATTGTGGCATCGACCTTTTTGGATGAAGCATCACTCAGAAGCTTCAAGTTAGATGCCATGGGTGTGGCCATAGCTTTATAGTCCAACATCTTGAATCTCTTCAAAATCTCCACTTCATACTTCCCTTGCCCAAGGAAGATTCCATCTACACTCTGCCACACCTCCATGCCCAAGAAGTAGTGTATCATACCTAGGTCTTTCATCTCAAACTCTGTAGCGAGTATCCTTCTTCATCTGTAATGAGTTCCTCATCACTTGTTAGAAACAAGTCATCAACATATAGCAAAAGTATCACTGGTCTTCTGTCTTCCACCTTGAAGTAGAGGTTGGAATCTGCTTTACTCTTGGTAAATCCCAAGCTCACCAAGAAGCTATCCATCTTGTTGTACCATGCCTTCGGTGCTTGTTTCAATCCATACAAGGCCTTCTTTAATTTGCACACATGGGTCTTCCTGTCACGTGTCTTGAATCCCAGTGGTTGTTCCACGTACACTTCCTCCTCGACTACATCGTTCAAGAAAGCTGTCTTGACATCCATCTAGTGTACTTTCCATTTCATAACTGTCGCCAAAGCAAGTATGGTCCTTATGGAAGTGTACTTTGCCACGGGTGCAAATGTCTCTTCTTGTCTATGCCTTCTTTCTATGAGAAGTATCGTGCAACGAACCTTGCCTTGTGTTTCTTGATGCTACCATCTGCAGGATGCTTGATCTTGTAGATCCACTTTGAAGTCACGACATACTTCTTCTCCGGTCTCGGAACAACCTCCTAGACATCATTCTTCATGATCGACTGATATTCTTTGATCATCCCATCCTTCCATTCTTTCTTTTCTGTAGCCTCTTCATAGGTGGAAGGTTCTTTATCAATGATGTCACATAGCAGGGCCACATAGCTATTGTAGGGTTTTGCCCTCTTTCTCTCTCTATGTATTCCCTCTGAAGTGCCATACCTTTTAGCTTCTCGTAAGAGCTCCCGTGCCCATGCTGGTTTCCTCTTGTGGGGGTCCTTCTCAAGGAATGCCTTTACCGGCTCTTGTGGTTTTGTCATGTTGTGATCTTCAGAGTCTTCTGGAATTGTTTCTCCAATTTCCATGTCTTGGACTCTTGTCTTCTCAGGTTCCTCAACTTTTTGGATAGGAGTTCTCCTGGATCTGAAGTATGTCGAGTCTTCATTAAAGGTTACATCTCCATTGATGTCGATCTTCTTGAATCCTGGGAAGTATATTCAATAGGCCTTTGATCTATCACTTTATCCTACGGATACACCCTTCCTGCCAAAAGGATCGAGCTTGGTCCTTTTCTCCTTTGGGACATCTATGTACACCAAGAAACCAAATATTCTTAGATGGCTAACCTCGGGTTTCACTCTTGAGAAAGCCTCTTCAGGAGTCTTGTTGTCAAGTACTCGATGAGGAGTACGGTTCTGTACATACACAAATATTATTGTTGCCTTCGCCCAAAATCGCATAGGAAGATTCTGGTCAAGCAACATTACTTTCGCTTCTCCCATTATGGTCCGGTTCTTTCGTTTCGCAACCCCATTCTGCTGAGGATTGTATGGAGTGTTCAACTCCCTCTTAATCCCAGATTCTTTGCAGAGTTCCTTGAATTCTTCCGAAGTGAACTTGTTGCCATTATCTGACCAAAGAATCTTAATCTTCCTATCTGTCTGGTTCTCGACCAAGGCTTTATATTCCTTGAACTTGCTGAAAAATTCACTTTTCTCTTTCAAGAAATATATCTAAGTCTTACGTGAGAAATCATCTATAAAGGAAACATAGTACACATACCTGCTTAATGAGCTAGAAGACATGGATCCACATACTTCTGAGTGTACTATCTCCAATATTCCTTTAGCCTTGCACTCACTGCTGGGAAATGTCTTCTTTGCATTCTTTCCTTTTGCACATCCTTTGCAAATGCCTTCATGCTTTGCCTAGATCTCTGACAGTCCTGAGACTGCTTTGCTTACCATTAGTAGTGCTCTGTAGTGCACATGTGCAAGCCTTCTGTGCCACAGTTCATTTGGTTTAATTGAACTAATGCTTGTTCAGGCTGTCCCTTGAACTTGTACAAGCCTTCGTCTTCTTCTCCAATCACTGTTGCATCCTCTATTGTGTTTTCTCTGGGCCACATCAAAACTTGGCCATCGACAAATGCAACCCTAATTTCCTTTGCATCTAGTGCAGATATGGAGAGAAGATTCTTCTTCAATCCTGGAACATATAACACATCCTTCATCTTTAAGGATTTCTCGGAGTCAAGCTTGTATGAAGCTTCGCCACTCCCTTTTATGGGGTATTGATAATCATCCCCAAGTTTCACCTTGTGAGGTGACTCATGGTCAGACATATTGACGAATGATTCCTTGTATCCCGTCATGTGTTTGGAAGCTCCACTATCCATGATTCCTTGTATTCCGTGTGTGATAGTGCCAGTAAGTGCTGAGATTAGCACATACTCTTCATCCGAATCATCCTTCTCTCGTTTGAATCTTTTGTTTGTTGGTTCATCATCTTCGACAACATGAGCATGGTGTCTCTTTTTTTGGATGGGACAATTTCTTACCAAGTGTCCCTTTTCATCATAAGTATAACATCGAACATTTGAAAGATCTCTTTTGGTCTTCTTTGGTTTCTTGTCCTTCTTGTTGTGGTGAAAGTTCTCCTTCTTCTCCTTCTTCTTGAAGTTCTTTCTGGTGTAGAATCTAGACTACAAGAGCTTGATTGTCAGTTGCTCCCATCTTTTCTTCTCTAGTCATAAGTCTAACTTCTTCTTGTGCACATTCTTCTCGAAGTCTGCTGAAGGAGATCAACTTTCTTCTTGCACAAATCCCTTGATTGAATGAGTCCCATGATCTAGAGAGACCATTCAGGGTAGTCATTACAATTTCTCCTTCTTCGACATTCTCTTCAACTGCTTCAAGTTGTTCTTTGATTTGAGCAACCCTTGTGAAGTAAGACTGTATAGTCTCAGAGTTCTGTATCTTCACATTCTTCAGCTGGTTCCTCAAAGTCATCTTCCGGTTGATGTTCTTTCCTTCGAACATCTTTGTCAAAGCACCATATACTTCCATCGGTGTCTTGAATGCAAACACATGGGAGATGAGGTGATCCTTGATAGAATCTGCAATGATTCTCTTAGCCTTAGCCATGCTTCTCTTATGAGCAGCCTTAGCCTCGTCTTCCTCTGGTTCTGGAAGATCTCCAATAATAAACTGATCCAAGTCTTTTTCTTCAAGGATCAGGGAGAACCTGTACTTCAATGTCCGGAAGTTATCAGCCCCTCCAAGCTTGTCCTGAAGCTGATTATGGTGAGTCATCTTTTCAAAGTGAGAACCTCAAATGGAAATAGTAAAGATTTGGATCTTACCAATTTGAGGTGTCTGACGAGGTTTCAGAGCAGGCTGACCTAGGGTTTGTCAGAGAAACCCTAACTTTCCAAACTTGGAGTTTGGGAAATCTGTTTGGACATTAAGATGCACCTCCTCGAGGCAAGTTGCTTAGCTAGGTCACTTTCTAAAAACTGAGGTGGGAAGCCTTCGATACTTGCTGCCCTAGTTCCTCCCGGCACCAGTGACAGGGTAAAAAATTAAACTTCTTTGATTCAGAAACTGTCTCCACCAACATATACGCCCTACTGAGGCGAGTTAACCTAGCCCTCTTTGCTTGATGATATGTGGAGAGAACACCTTCAACTAGGAAGCCCTAGTTCCTGCAGCTGCACAGTGCCTTCTTTCAGAGAGTCTTTGATACCATGTTAGTTTTTCTTAAGATTTGATTAGATTATGTAGGATCTTTATCTGAAAGAATAACAAGTACAACAAGATGCATAAGATATAAAAGATACACGAGACATAAATATTTTCACTGGGGAAACCATAAAGGAGAAAACCCCGCAAACTTCATCATATAAGTAAGATGATCAAAAGCAATAATAAGAAGTATTAAGCAACTATCTATTTCTCCTCTGACTGTCTCTCTCTCTCATGCGAACTTGAGAGTGTGATTGTGTGTATAAATGAGGGAGAGCGCCTCCCTATTTATACCCTTTCAAGTCACTGACCAAACATAAGACTCGAGCCTACATGCCATCTCACATGGGGCCCACTTCTTCTAGAGAGACTACAAGTACATATTGCATAATGTTACACTGGGGACTATTGCACCGACTTACAACGAAGGTTGTACCTCAAGGTCTAGACACAATTTAGACATCCCGTAAAGGGGTAACACACATCCCCAACGGGGATACAACAACATACAATGATAATATACATCAGAATATCTTCCGAAGTTACAAATACATCAACACCAATCGTCTTGACTACAGACTGACTAGAGACCCTAACGAGAGATAGGTCAAATTTGAAGTTTGGATTCTTGCAGATATGATTCCACAGATAAATTTGCTCTCCTAGGGCGAGTTGTATAGACCTTCTTTTCTCCTAGATCTGTCGATAGAACAACAAGAAAGTGGAAGCCCTAGTTTCTAGTACCCGTAGCGTTAAGTAAAAAATTGGAAATTCTTGAATTGTGGATTTGCTTCCACAAAGAGATGTGCACTACTAAGGCAAGTTGGAGAATGTCAAGATTGAACCAAAGTATGGAGCCCTAGTTTCTGACAGTAGCTTCTTTTAGCACTGCTTTGATTCCATGTTAGGTTTTATAGGTATAACAATATAATTTCAATTGCATAATAAACAAGATCACTAAAAGAATAACCAAGCACAAAAACAATGGACACAAATATTTTGATTTGGGAAACCACTTAGGGAGAAAACCCAATAACCTTCTAATAGATCTAATCAGTTTAGAGATCATGTAGATCCAGATACATATGTAGCAGAAAGATAAAACCCCAAGAATATAAGAGAGACTTCTTCAATGATAGAGAACCCCAGAAAATTTCTTCTAGCAGCTGCAGCGAACTTCTTCTTGAGTGTAGCGAACTTGCTTGGTTGGAAATGAGTGAGGGCACCTTCTATTTATACTTTATCATGCCGACCTTTTATTTTTCAAGTGGGGCTGACTTGTCTTCTCGATGGCATATTATGTGTCATCTTCACATTTCTTTTGGGGCCGACTTGGTGAGGATGCCTCACGCAGCTACTACATCAACATCACAAGTCTCCACTGACTTAGTTAATCCTCCCAAGCAATGTACACCATTGGGTTAGTTGCCCCTACAAAAACTCTATTGAAGCCCCATGTGTTCTTGAGCCATCTCCAATCCTCCGAACACAAATCCAAGATGCAACATGCAAAATAAGGCCTGTTGCATAACTCTACTCATCCCATGTAGGGTGTTCTCCTAGCAAGTGGCTCCTCCATGGGCCCAAATTAAGGCCATCCACCAAACTGCCAAGGATCTCCAACACCTAAGGGAAGAACAACAAGCCCACAATCAACTAAGATCAAGCATTCACTAAGCAATCTATCTCAATTGTGCAAGTTCATCATAGACCATCTCCCATGTTCTAATCCATCCCGGACCATCAGGGGTGTGAACATACACCATGTACCCCAAACATGTTGTGAACACTCTTAGAGTAACCCAAAAAAATAACAATTAGACTAAAATCCAATGTTCCACCAAGTTCTTGGGACGTGGGGACGCAGGAATGTGTGAAGACACCCTCCAAATTTTTCGGAAAGTCACAGGGGACAGAGGGGTCTCTTACATAAGTGACACCCTGCCTGAAATACTATAAATTTAAAAATATATGAAAACCCTAAAAATTCAAGAATTTTCTTTTCGATACTGGCAGGGGTTTTNGGGACAGAGGGGTCTCTTACATAAGTGACACCCTGCCTGAAATACTATAAATTTAAAAATATATGAAAACCCTAAAAATTCAAGAATTTTCTTTTCGATACTGGCAGGGTTTTTTTATGAAGAAGATCAGTCTTATCCAGATTTATAGACTGGCCTGGGAATTCTACAAATCTTTTCAACACTTTTATAATAGCTCTTATTTCGTTTAATGTGACTTATCCCATTATGAGGGTATCATCCACAAACTGGGAGTGAGGCAACATCGGAGTTTGAGAGGCTGCCATTAGTCCTCTGATTTTTCTTCCAAGAGCTTCTGAAATTATGATGGAAAGAAAAGAGGATAACAAACATCGTTGACTCAATCCTCTTGATGATCTGAAGAAGTTTGATGGGCATCCATTGATGTGGACAACAAAGGAGGTTCATGAAAAGCATTCACTAACCCAGTTAATCGATTCTTCAACAAAAACAAACTTTAGGAAAACCATTTGGAGAAATTCCCATTGCACTATATCATATGCTAAGTCAAGCTTTATAAACATAACATTCTTCTTCCTGAATTTGATAGGGTGTATATTTTCCTCAACCAGAATCAAGTTGTCCGAAATCTGCATGCTCCTTCAAGATGAGTGATTCTAAAGATTGATTTCAGTTTGGATGCTATTGTCTTTGATATAATCTTATATGTTGAGCTGCACAAAGATATAACTTATAACCTAAAGCTCAAAATTTGCTGCTGACTCTTTTTTGGGGTTTATGGTTAAAAATGTTGAGCTCAAAGCTTTTAGCATTCTTCTGGATTTTCTTGATTCTTCCACTGCTTTTGACAAATTTGTTTTCATGGAATTCCACATTTTTTGAGAAAGTCAACCGGAAATCCATCTGGGCCTGGGGCTTTCCCTCTCTCCATTGAAAAGATCATCTCTGCTAGCTTCTTTTCAGTGATAATCTCCTTCAGTTTTCTATTGATGTCCTCTGTTATTATCCTTGGAATGCTTGCTAGATTTGATTCTGTGCTTCGAGGGAATCTTTGACCCCAGATCTGAAAGATGTTTCTTAAAGTAGATCTCTGCCTCCTTGCAAAGGTTTTCCTGCCTTTCTATAATCTTGTTATCTGCTGAAATGGTTCTATGGATCTTTTTTCGGCGTCTCTGATTTTGACAGGCTCCATGGAAAAATGTTCTGCTTCTATTCTCTCCTTTCAGCTGCTGAGCTCTGGATTTCTGCCTCCGAAAAAACATCTTCTTTCTTATAGACCAAGTCCAATTTAGCTGATAACACATTTTCCTTTTTCAAATACTCCGGAGAAGTCTTTTGATTTTCCTCTGGCAGATCTGTCATTTTTGCTTCAAGCTTTTCCTTTTCTATAAACATGTTACCGAAGACTTCCTTGTTCCATCTTTCGATCTTACTTTTAGATATTGAAGTTTCTTGTGGAGGTTAATTTCCCTTTGATCCTGCTGGAATTTCTGCTTCCTCCCAGTATCTGTGAACTGATTCTTCAAATCTAGGGTCTTTCTAGTTCCAATATAAATGGGGTGTTTCCTGGCTTCTCTTTCTTTACAAAGATACAGAATTATAGGCCAGTGATTTGAGAGGGATCCCTTCAGGATAGAAGATTTTGCTTCAAAGCCTTCCTTTAACCACTAACCCCTAATCATAAATCCATCCAGCCTTTCCATAACAAAATTCCTGCCACATCTGTTTTTCTATGTGAAATATCCATTCCTAGGTTCTACGTTAATAAAATCCATGTTTTCTATGAAATCTGATAGGATAGGGCTGATTCTCCCTTCTTCTTGTTACCTACTAAGCCATACTTACTTGGTGGTATCAAGTGAGCTGGATGAGACGAACAAACATCATTGTTCATTCTTCAAAGTTCAGAAGTCATTCAGGCTTTTTTTGGGAGCTTTTTTTTTTCAATAATTTTTGTAACACATGTTCATACTCCCTTGGGGAAATTGTAAAAAATGTCATAGCATGATAATTCTTTATAAAAAGCTTGGCTTCCTAAACTTTAGCATCAAGCTGACTAGCTCAAAGTGCTTTTTCCCTTGGTTATTATTGGTTGTTGAACAAACGACTAATAATTTCTGAGTTTTCGCTCACACCTCCAAAGTTGGAGTAGTCGTCTTGGTGTTTTGGCCTTAGGAGGTTATTAGAACCTTCGTGTCAGTGTTTTTCAACATGCTAGGCATTCAAATTGAGTTGTATGGACATGTGCTAAGTTTCCCTAGAGTTTCATCCATTTCCGAGAAAATTATATATATATTTTTATTTTTTTATTTTATTTTTTTCCGTTTTTAAGCCATTTTTAATGGTTTAATTAAAAAATTTCAAAGTGTAATAAAGTGAGATATGGAGTCCATTTTTGATGTGAGGGCACTCGTTTTCCCACTCAGAGCGCCCTCTTTACCCCAAGAACCACCTTTCATATCAGTCGGGTGACTAGAACACCCCGTGGAGCATTATTCAGCTAAAGATGCACCAGAATGGCATTTTAACGCTAAATTACATCAATTTGGCACCATGGTCAAAGTTTGAAAAAGTGAAAAAATTAAAATATATTTGAATGGGGTGACATGGCATGGCTCCCCCTAATGCTTACGTTCATCTTCAACTTAACCTTCACTTAAACTTTGACTTCAAACTTTGGTGAGTGAATGGAGCTTGTGTGAGGAGGGTGACGTGAGTCTTCACGCTAGGTGTGTGTAAGGCTAGCGAATGGGGAAAGAGGGGTGGACCCCTCCCCACTTGGTTTTGTTTTATGTGGGTTTAAAAAACCTTGGTTTAACATATGGTTAGTGAATCATGAGGAAAGGGTGACATCACCCTCTTTCACCTACCTCACGTCAGCCATGGAGCTCACGCATGAGGGAAGGACGCCGATGTGGATTGGTGGGTGGATTGAGTGTGTTGACAACTTATTGTGAGTTAAGTGAGAGAGGTGTCAATCACCTCTGCAGTTCAACTTAGTCCAAGCTCAGTTCAAGCTCAGATAACTTCGGGTTTATCTTCAGTGTAGGTAGCTCCTCCAGGGGCTTTCTTTGGCTATAAATAAAGCAGCCATTTTCTCTTCCAAGCTAGTTCAAGTTGGATAGAGAATTGGTTTGATGTTGTAATATTGTAATTATTTTTCTTGCTTGGAATAAAAGAAAGCTTTGGAGGCAAGATGGTGTCATGTTATTTTGTGTGGATGAGCATTGCCATGTTTCACTGAGGTAACCTGTATCTGTGTTCATAATTTGCTTATTTTAATAATGTGAATCCAGTGCTAAAAGGTTGTTAATAAGTTTATTATGATCTTGGTAGGAAAGGAGTTTAGTTAATAAGTTTATTGGCTACTTCCTTTTCTTTTATGCATGCCTAGAGATCTAGATCTAACATGTTTTATAAGATTATATGCATATTTTAATCTCTCTGTTTATGTATTAACCGGATCTTACAAGCATCTTGGAAAGCCATTGGATTAGCTGCAGGTTCCTAGCTTGGAGAGGGCGTTGATCTAGTTTGTTTTTTCACTTTCTCCAAACTTTCTCAAAGGAACAGTCCCTCGGCATTCCACCAGAAAGCTCCACAGTTGATCATTCGGGCACCAAGCCATCTCTTTTACTCTTTCTCCTTTTCTATTAATACTTCCTTGGTTACTTGGTTATCAGAGACTCCAACTAGCCCACATATTCCTTGCGAGGAGCTGCATCGGATAACGATTTTGGACATACTCCGCGTACCTTCAGGTATATTTGGAGTTCCCTTTTCCCTTAAGTTAATCAACTCATCGCCACATTAATCTAAAATTTGACCAAGAGCACTTGCAACATTTTTCTTTCAGCAATACAACAACACTTTATTCGTGGACTCCATTTTGGCATTGGTTCTTTACTTGATATAATCACCTGTTTTCACATGTTTTATATATCATATCTTAATCTTTAC
>LPNX010732703.1:120770-188236 GCA_001517045.1 Pseudotsuga menziesii | reverse complement strand
CGGGAAACGTTTCACATGGAGCCCCCCAGCCCCCGGGGCGTGGGAAACGCAGGGGGCGAGCCCCCGACCCTGGGAGGCGCGTCCCCGTGGAACACTGAATCTTTATGCTGTTGTGTTTTAATTCTGTTGCAATATCTTGTGTTAGTTTTGTTTATCAAACTCATAAATAACTCATTCATCACCATCTCACTAGGCCTTAATAGCCTTAGCAATTTAATAGGGTCTACCCCCCTTGGCTTCATTAGGAGTTGGCCTAAACGAAGGAGTCAAGAACAAGGTGATAGCCTTGACTCGAGACTTGCCCCCAAGGACACATCGAGTGGCTTAAAGATTTATTCCACGTTCGCCCCCCAGGTGTGTGAAAGGCGGCAACACTTCTCATGCACTCCCATTAAGAAACTCAAAGCCCCTCCAATGATCCACACAAGGTTTGCATGAGATTCTCTATCTCTTGCCATTAAATTCGAGCAGATAAGAGGCCTTCACAAACCAACAATGAGCTTAGCCAAATGTATTAGAAGTGGCTATGGCCTCCGAAGAGTGGTAGGTGAGAATCAAGATAAGGGTAGTGGTCCCTACATGCTGAATAGTCTACAATCGTCAAACTTGGTATAAAAGGGAAACTAGTCCAAAGATCCTAAAAATAGGGGCCACAAAATTTTCCTAAACATTGCTTGGGAAATAGTCATCTTGCATTCGATGATGCAGTGAAGCATGAGAATGTGAACTCCCTCTGTCATGGCCCAATTTGACTCCATCAAACTAGGGACCCAAACCTCGGAACCATAAAAAATTGTGGGTCTAATGAGGTTGTCCATGAGGTTGAACTTTGACTGAATAGCCTGAAAATGGTTATGGAAACACCAATTCTCAAGAAGGGTGAGGGAGCCATAACCATTGTTGATTTTATATTGCCAATTGGAGGGATTTTCTCAACCCAAATTTGGGCTTCGAAAAATGAACACCTAGGTAATTGTAAGCCATGGTGCTCCCAATCTCCACTACCCATAAATAAAAGTGGTACTTTGAAAGAACACACTTTGTCTCATTGAAATCATAACTTGGTTTTGCCTAGGTTCACCGTCAATTGATGAAAATCACAAAATTTGGATGAGGCATCAAGCTGTTGCTGTAATCCCTTTAGGGTGGAAGACAAATGGACATTGCCATCTGCAAAGAGGATGACAAAGATTAAAACCTGGCGAAGAAGGTACCCATCCCATGGTTGAATATGTGCTTCGAAAAAAGACTCCAAGTCATCAATGTATATCCCAAAGAAAGTAAGTGAAAGGGGCAACCCCGCTTCACCAAAATGGTGCTCCTAATGAAGTCTATAACTCTGTAGGTTTTGTGGATTCAACCAAGAATGGACTCATAAAGGCACATGATAATTGGGATGAGAATATTTGAGATGCCAATATCTCTAAGTCTTTGAAACATGGCCTCCCTTGGGACCTAGTCAAATGCCTTTTGAAAGTCGTCAAAGAAACAAAATACTTTTAAAGAGTGGTGTTTAGCCTCCTCAATGATGTCTTGGAGTGTGAGGATAAGATCAACGGTCTAGTGCTCTTGCTTGAAACTTGCCTGACCTCTAGGTCGAAGATGTATTTTCTCAAGTTCCCTATATAGCCAAAGATGGAGGGTTATGGCATATAGCTTGGAGAAAGTACGACCCACCATGATTGCCCAATAATTAATCAGATTAGAGCTAGCTCTCGACTTGTGAATCAGATGAACAGTATGGTGGGACCATGCCTGTGGAAAACTTAAACAAAGAACATGGTTAAACAAATCAATGATCTAATCAAGAAGTGCTAGTCTACCATGTTTGAAAAGTTTGTCTTGGAACCTCTCATCATTGTTGCTCTATTGATGTTAATCTCCCAGATTTCCTCAAGAATGTCTATATAAAAGAACAAGAAGCAAGGGGTTGTGGGGGGGGGGAGGTAATTAGAACAGGAGGCTTCCCAACTACATCATAGAGGGTAATTGTATGAGTGAACATCGAATGGGGGTTGAGATCAAAGGGGAGGATGGAATGGTGGGGGAAGATGGAGCACTAGAAGGTTTTAGGGGGATGGCATAGTGCAATTCAGAGTTCACATCACCTCAGAGAGATGAAGAGACATTTCTTGTGGTGTAGAAGACCATAATAGGATTTACTAAGGGTGAGGTAGAAAGTGGGATTATGGAGAAGAGCGCAACAAAGCTATCCATGATGCGTTTTGTAGTGATTGTCATACCATCGATTCATAGGGTTGGATCCATGGTCTGTGGTGTGGGAGGGAGGACTAGTATTGTTTTGCAAGAGCCAAGGGCTACATTTGAAATGGATGATGAGAGATTAACATACTTGAAGGGGACTGATTCAAGGGTTGAGAAACTAGAGAGGGGAGGAGTAGTTGTAGGAGGTGAGAGATAAAGGCATATGGATCTTTGTCATAAAACAATAGTTTAGTGTGAGGGGGGCTAGGGGTAGGTGGGGGGTAGGAGAAGGGGAGTGGTCCACTCTAAGGGAGAAGGATTAGAGAGAGTGGTTAGACAGTGGGATTGGGGTGATAGAGAACTGGTGGATATAAGGGAGGAGGCCATGGTTCACCATGACGAAATCAACCATGCTAAATCCCCCACTGTGAGGAAAACACGTGAACCTGTTGAAATTTGGGAAGCAAGGGAGTTTATTTAGAATCAACAACTCATGAGAATTGCCAAGGTGCAAAGATGTTGATTGTAGGTTGTAAGGGGTCCCAAGGCATCATTCGAAAACGTGTGGATGTCCATCGAGTCAAGGTCAGTTTTGTGCAGGAAAAAAGCATCCTTAGACCTGTCATGAAGTGGAATTTGATGAACTCTGGTGTAGCCATTGAAGTCACCCACAAGAAAAACCTCCCCTAAAGTTAAGTACTGAACAATATTTGTATATAAATCT
The DNA here is from genome assembly GCA_001517045.1 of Pseudotsuga menziesii. Classification (NCBI taxonomy): domain Eukaryota; kingdom Viridiplantae; phylum Streptophyta; class Pinopsida; order Pinales; family Pinaceae; genus Pseudotsuga; species Pseudotsuga menziesii. Next base: position 185,307 of record LPNX010732703.1, on the reverse strand, counting down.
TGGTAAGGATCCTTGTCCAGATCCTATGTAGAGAAAAACATGAAGATGTAGGAGGGAAGTAACAAGTTGCAATGAAGGCACAATGGGGAGGTGGTAAACCACGAACTTTGATCTGCATGAATCTAGCATAATCATTTAAAGCGGTAAAGTCGCTATGGAGACTTTGTTCTAGAGGGAGTCATTGACCAAACAAATGTTGAATTTTATAACATAGAAGTATTATTTTCCAATCTTATTTCATCCCACTGATATTATTGCATTTCAACTTCAAATTTGCAATGGAAAAATAAAGGATCATTGAAAGAGAACCATGCACAGTAGACACAAGTTTTATCCTAGGAAACCCAAATGGGAGAAAACCCAACAACCTTTCTTAAGAAGAATATTTCCAATAATAAGAGTACAACAAGAACAATAGAAAAATCCTAGTTCACAAGGGTTTGACAATCACAAGGTACAAACCCTACTTTCAATACATCATAGAGCAATCATAGAGATGATGCGAATCTTCAAGTGAGAGAATGTTGAATCCAAGAAAGAGATGAGAAAGAGAGAAAAAATCACTTCAATATGCTTCTTTAGTCTTCACTTACCCAACCAAAATTGCGCACTTGGACGATTGTGTGTTCAAATGAGGAGTTGGAACTGCTTATTTATACTCATCAAGTTACCTAAAATTCACTTAGGGCCGACTTGTCTTATTTGTTGGGGCCAACTTGCTTGTTTGTCCACTTCAAATGTTATTTATTTGTGGACCATTTATTATTGGAATCTTACATCTTCTTAGGAAAGGTTGTCCATTGTGATGATGTTATACTTCTCCGTCACATACACATTTATTCACCTCATGGATCCCTAATGTTGATTTGACCCACACTAAGAAGTCTCGGTCGCTTCTTAGTGCTCATGTCAAATTCAACATTATGCTAGACTCGTAGATTTCAAAAGGGGATGAAAACCCCTAATAAAAGAAACAAGTCAAACACTTTGATATAGAATAGATCACTCCGTTACGGGGGTAGGAAATACGAGAGCATTCTGGGATCCATTCTCCACACCATATGATTGGGAGAGTCTCTACCCCTTCCCGAGATATTCACCTGTAGAATGTGAATGTATCATTCATTACTAGCCAAATCTACATTGCCTCACTAGCCAAATTTGCATGGCTATCCATGAGTGAATGTCTGCCTGATGTTGCACCTGGAGAAACATCAACACTTCCTCTGAGGGGAGACATTTTGCATCACGTCGAGTTTCATACTTCGTGAGAATGTACACAATTTGCATCACTTGGGCCATTCATCACTAGCCAAGCTAGCTATTTTTGTGAGTGAATGTATCATTTTCCATCACCATGGATTCCCGTGGAGAATGTCTGCCCGATGCTACTCATTTGTATTGCATATGTACTGTAACTGCGTCTGTATTGCATTTGTACTGCATTTGTACTACCATTTCGTTATCTAGGCCATTCACCTCTCGTGAATGTTTACTACTCAGGTATCGAACCATCTCAGTATCTAGGCCATTCACTTCTCATGAATGTCTATCACTCATCTGCTCATCACTCCCTCTCATTGAGGGAAACATTCTCCATCATGCCAAGCTTGTCCCTAAAGTATACAAACTTTGTCTTGGATAGAGGCTTAGTGAGAATGTCGGCTATCTTCTCATGTGTGTATATGTACTGGAGCTTCACTACTCCTTTCTACACCATCTCTCCGATGAAGTCCTGCAAGAAGCTTCCAAAGCTATATTGCTTTACAACTTGCGACACTAGCTGTATAATACTCTGCTTCTGCTATACTGAGTGTGACAGAAGTCTGTTTCCTGCTAAACCATGATATCATGGTTGATCCCAAGCTGACGCAACACCCCAAGGTGGTCTTTCGGTTTACTTTACTCCACTCAGTCAGAATTTGTATAACTTTGCAGCTTCACTTCATCACCTGAGACATCATTCAGACCATATCCCACTGTACCATAGTGTAAATTTTCCTTTAAAATTCAAACTAGGGCTAAACAATATAATTAATTTTTACTGATAACCACACATGAATTTCTTTTACTAGTATTGCAGCGGAAATAAATACTGAGAAACATCAACAACAATCACATAAATATAGACACAGTGTTTTTGTTAGATTTTCATAAGATTATAGCAGTATATCTTAATTGTATTTATCAATAGGATCACTAGAAGATAGGCAAAGCACAAAACAATAACACGATAATAACACGAGTATTTTATCCTGGGAAACCCAAATGGGAGAAAACCCAACAACCTTCGTCTAGCGATGATAATTCTGAGAACAGTGTACAATGAATAAGAAAGAGAAATATGGAAATGCTTTCCAAAGATAGAAACCTTGAAAACAATCTTCTTTTGCAGTATATGCGAACTTCTCTTTTTCCTAGAAAATTGCAAACTTCACTTGTGTTGCTGTGCTGCTGCTGTGTGGAATAATGAGGAGGGGCGCCTCCTATTTAATATTTATACAGATTTTCCACTAATAATTTAACTGGGGCCGACTTCTCTTGGGGGAGCAATATAATTTATAGTTTATAATTTATTTTGTCTTTTCTATTGCTTGCTTTTCTCCCCAAGGTCTACATTGTTCTTTTAGGGTTTGTATGATTGATTACAATAAGTTCATCTCCTGTAGGAGGTACAATACAAGAACAATAAGAATAGCTTATGAAGTTGCATAAACTCCAACACTCCCTCTCAACAAGGAAGGTATTCTTCGGTCTTCATCAGCATCACGATCATCTGGGTTTCATCTGTACATCTATATTGTCTCTATCATCTCTAAACATACTGAAGGTTGTCTTTATGAATTTGTTCTATCCGGATGTCTGAGAGAAAATATTTTGCTACCTATCCGTCTCTACTGTCGATGGAATACTTCCATGCCTGGCTAGAGATCCCGGATGAGCAAATATGTATGACCATCTACTACCTGTTCGGCTCATCTGCTGCTGGGGTACTCCCATACCTGGCTGAGAACTTGAACGAGTAAATGTGCACGACCATCTACTTCCTGTTCGTCTCATCTATCGATGGGTTACTCCTATACCTAGCTGAGAACCTGAACGAGTAAATGTGCACGACCATCTATTGCGTGTTCGTCTCATCTGTCCATGGGTTACTCTCATACATGGCTGAGAACGTGAATGAGTAGAGGTGTCTGTGCATTCACACTGCCATATGCTACATGTCCGACTCATCTGCCGATGGGATTTCTCCCATACCTAGCTGAGCACCTAGACGAGTAGAGGCACCTGTGTGAACCCGACCATCTACTACATGTCTGTCTCATCTGTTGATGGGAGTTTCTCCCATACCTGGTTGAGAACCTAGACGAGCAGAGGTAGCTAGGAAAAAGTATGGCAAATGTCTCTCAGTCATCTCTCCCTCTCAAGGAGGGATACATTCTCTTCTACTCCAAGTCTTCCACGAAAGTATTCAAGCTTCATCCTGGGAAGAGGCTTGGTGTGAACATCTGCAGTTTGGTTGTCTATCGGAATATACTGGAGCTCGACAACACCTTTCTGCACCATATCATGTATGAAGTGATACCGAATCTCTATGTGCGTCAACTTGTCGTGAATTACAGGATTCATTGACATCTGCACACAACTCTGGATATCACGGTGAATCACGGTTGGCTATGGAATCTGGCAAAACAATCCTGCAAGAAGTTTATGAATCCAAACTGCTTTTCGGGCTGCTTGAACTAGCAGCCATATACTCGGCTTCTACAGTACTGAGAGCTATTGAGTTCTACTTCCTATTGTACTAGGAAATTACTGCAGAATCTAAACTAAAACATCCTGAAGTGCTCTTCCTATCTGTAGTGCATCCAGACCAATCTAAGTCTATAAACCCTTGCAATCTCAAGTCACAATCTGAATTATATCGTAGATCATATCCCACAGTGCCACGTAAGTATCTGAGCACATGTTTTGCAGTAGTCCAGTAAATCTGCCTCAGTTCGCACATTAGCTGAATAAGGGCATTCATAGCAAAACAAATATCTGGCCTGGTGTTCGTCAGATACATCAAGGACCCAATCAACTGGCGATACATAGTGGGATTGCTAAAATTTGAATCTGAAGTAGAATCTCTCAGCTTCTTCAAATTTGCATCCATCGGAGTAGCTATGGACTTGCAGTCTAACATTCCGAATCTTTTCAGTATATCTATGGTGTATTTTCCTTGACCTAGGAAAATCTCCTTCTTCCTCTGCCATACTTCTAATTTCAAGAAGTAATGTATCAACAATATCATTGAGAAAGGATGTCTTGACATCCATATGATACAACGCCCATCTCATAGCTGAAGTAATAGCAATGATTGATCTGATGGAAGTATATCGAGCCATAGGAGAAAATGTCTCATCATAATCGACTCCCTCTTTCTGAGAGAATCCTCTAGCAACAAATCTGGCCTTGTATTTTTCAATGCTCCCATCTGCCCCATGCTATTCTGCAAAATCTGTCGTGCCCATCTGGATCTTTTCCGGCTTATTGCCATTATCTTGTGGGAGCATCATCTGGCTCAACTAGATTAATGGGATTAATGGGACTGCTTGGTTTATTCATTTCTTTAGATTTCATCTTAATGTTTGGAGGGGGAGATGGTCTCATCTCTTCATTGTCATCAATCTCCATATCTGATCCTCTTCCTTTTCGGATAGCCATTTCTTCTTCAAAGGTTGCATCCTGTCTGACTTCCATTTGAATCGATCCTGGGATGTATTTTCTGTAACTTTGAAGACTTGCGATCTCCCACAAATGTTGTTCCCTTCTTGCCTGAAGGTTCTAACTTGGGCACATGAATGTAGACTGGAAAGTAATTATCTATCCTGGTGACGACCTGGTTCATCAAGGATCCTTCAATTGTCTTGTTTGAGTCATGACAGCAGTGTCGTCAAGTTTCTATCATATATAATAGATTAGAATCCTCATCTTTGAGGGGTAACTCCCTTTATCTCTAAGAAGTCAGTTGAGTAAATCTTGTTGAAGCAACAGATAGACTGACATTCGTAGAAGCTTTCCGCTTATGATCACCAAATGTCTGCATGAGATCATTCTGGGTCTGAGAGCCATAATACGTGCTTCTAGGGGCTTTCTGCTTTCGTTCCATCCGTATATCAATGGGGTCACTTGTCCTTGTAGATCATGGCATTCCCTACAAGTCAAATCCCGTCAGATGGTTAGTGATATTTCATAATCAATGTATTAACAAAATAATGTAGGCAACCTTTTAGTCAATGCTTCGACATAACACACGTAAGGCCATTATCTGGATGCTTATGGTCTCCATTATAGCATATCATTAAGAGTGTGTACTACTCCAGTATGTTATAAAGGAGTCGTCATCCTAGATGGGTTGTGTAGTATGATAGGCTATTTAACTACCTGAATTTAGAAATGTAGATCTATGTAAAACATATTAGAAAAACTACCAGATCTAATCTACTAGAGCATGTAAAATCAAATACTTATCTTTTGTAGTTTTGTGGGTGGGCTCCCACTGTTAGAGTCCAATGATCTTCATATGCTTTGCTTGACGATCATCACAGTCTGGATCTTCATATCATTTCTTATAAGAAGAACTCTGAACGATCATCCTTCCTTGGCTGCTTGTGAGGAGGGTCTTCTGCTACATCAGCAGTTGACGCTTCATGCTTTCTCTTGATTGAACTTCGATAGCTACTGGCATAATGACTGTATTTCTTGCACCTGTAGCCCTGTATCTGAGATAAATCCTTCTTCTCTTGTTTCTTCTGATCTGGGGGAAGACTTGATCTCTTATCTTGGTGCTTGTGATTGAAGGACTTCCTTCCCCTTCCCTTGCCTTTCTTGGTATGAGATATGAACGCTTGATTCTCCTTAGGTTGAGCACCATGAAGTCTTTGGCGTGCTATGATTCTTGTTTCTTCCTGAGTGCATTCTGCTCATAGCTTATCAAATTTGGGCAACTTGGTCCGACCACTTATAGTTTGGATGAAGGACTCCCAAGATGGTGGGAGACCATTTAGGGTGGTCATAACGAGATCCTTTTCTTCAAGATTGTCTCCACTGGACTTTAGCTTGTCCTGAAGTTTGGTGATTCTCATGAAATATGAGGCAATATTCTCGGACTTCATCATATTCATATTTGACAGTTTATTTCTAAATGTAAGAGTCACATTGATATTATTGTGTCAAAATAGCTTCTTTAAGGTTTTGAACATCTTCCTCATTGTCGTCTTTTCTGAGATTTGAGGAATCAAGTGGTCTCTAATCAAGTCCACCAAAATCCTTCTTGCTTTGGCATCATTCTTCCTCCAATAAGGTTTGTCTTCTCCGGCTTCTGGTTCTGGAAACTTTTCATTTACACACTGTAATAGGTCATTTTCTTCTATTAGGAGAAGAACCCGAGACTCCAGGGGATGAAGTTGGAAGCTCCTTCCAGACGATCTTCAACCTTCATGCTGATCATCTTGACTGTAGATTTGGATCTGAAACCCTAGTAGAGACTAGGTCAAAACTGAAGGTTGGAGTTTTAGAAAACTGACTACATAGATAAATGCGCCCTAGAGAGGTGAGTTGAGAAAAGGTAGAGTCAAGCCAAAATTGTGGAGGGAGTAGGTCAAAAACTGAAACCCTACTTTCTGTTGCAGCTGTAGAATTAGTTCAAAAATTGAAAAATCTCAGAATTGAATTCTGTCTTCACCAAAAGATGTGCCCTCCTTAGAGTGAAATTCCCAAGGCTCTTTTTTGTCAAAAGGTTGAGTGAAGACCTTGAAAGATGAAACCCTAGTTCAAACAGGTTTTCGACAGAGTTCAGGCAATAGCTTCTTCTAGCACTGCTCTAATACCATGTTAGATTTTCATAAGATTATAGCAGTATATCTTGATTGTATTTATCAATACGATCATTAGAAGATAGACAAAGCACAAAACAATAACACAATAATAACACGGGTATTTTATCTTGGGAAACCCAAATGGGAGAAAACCCAACAACCTTCGTCTAGAGATGATAATTCTAAGAACAATGTACAATGAACAAGAAAGAGAAAATATGGAAATGCTTTCCAAAGATAGAAACCTTGAAAACTATCTTCTTTTGCAGTATATGCGAACTTCTCTTTCTCCCAGAAAACTGCAAACTTCACTTTTGCTGCTACTGTGTGGAATAATGAGGAGGGGCACCTCCTATTTATATAGATTTTCCACTAATAATTTTACTGGGGCCTACTTCTCTTGGGGGAGCAATATAATTTATTTTATCTTTTCTATTGCTTGCTTTTCTCCCCAAGGTCTACATTGTTCTTCTAGGGTTTGTATGATTGATTACAATAAGTTCATCTCCCGTAGGGGGTACAATACAAGAACAATAAGAATAGCTTCTGAAGTTGCACAAACTCCAACAGTTTTGGGTATGGAAACCCCCGGATAAAACCTAAGATGGAAAAACTGGTGCAGCAGTCAGATATGAAATTTTATTAAGAAGATATGAAAAATTACAATCCAGTAGATAAATTCACCCGACCTGGTGAAATAGAACCTCTGTAGAATCACTCGGTAAACCCCCCAACACAGTACGGCCTCTGTCACGGGGGCTTCACTTGTTGACCAATATCCTATCACGTAGTTCATATTGTGGGTTTTAAAATTATCAAAAATTGAACCAATATATTGCAGGTATTGGGGGGATGAGGGGTTTAAGGTGGGGGTGGGTAGGGTGGTTTATAAGGATTGAGGTATAAAAAGGGGTGGGGAGGAGGTTTTAAGTATTGGGAGGGGGTTTCAACAAAAAGAGTTTTGGTCAATATCTCTCGAAATTAAGGGTATTCTTTAATATCCCACGATCGCACGTGCTGTGTGAGAGGTTCATTAAGTGAAGTCCCCGTGGCCTCTGTACAGTTGTATGGCCTTTGCATTAGCAGTACGACCCTCCTACGCCAGCTATACGGATCCGTACGATCTTGACGTAAACTGTACTGAATCCACATGACTGTACGACTGCCTTTGTCGAGTTGTACGACCTCCTCTATGTGATCTTGTACGACCTGGTGCTCAGCTTGGTAACTCGACGAATCTATCGGGTGAGTGCTCCTCTGTCTTGTCAGTAAACTTCTCTGTCTGACTTCTCTCCTATCTGTGTGTCCCCTCCACCAAATCTTCTTTTAACTCAATGGCTAAGCGAAAACCCTAACCCTCACTATGGATCAATGGATGTGATCCTCCGGTGAGATCAATGACCAAGATTAGATTAGCCATCACTTAAATTATTTCAATTTTCACTTTATAAAAGAGATTCCATTAAGTCAAAATCAAATTAGATTAATTAATGTATTTTCGTAAGTCTAAACTTAGGAAAATCACATTAATACATTTGGCTTCCTGTTTAATGTCTTCTTAGCATGCAAGGACACATGCAATGCTAGAAGACCTTCCTTGTTGCCACTTTCTAACACTCCCTCTCAATGAGGAAGGGATTTGGTAGCAACTCCAACTTGTCTCTGAACTAAACAAAACTGCGTCTGCAAAGTGCCTTGGTGAAAATGTCCGCCACCTGCTCATCTGTCTAAATGTCCTCCAACCGAATGGTTCCTCTCTTTACACAGTCTCTCAAGAAGTGGTACTAAATGTCTCTGTGTTTGCTTCGGTCATGGAACACTGGATTTTCAGATAACTTGATGCCACTCTGATTGTCACAGTGAACTACTGTAGCCTCTATCTCACACTCGAACAACCCTGGAAGCAACTTCCTTAGCCACATTCCCTCATAAGCAGCCATACTAGCTGCCATGTACTCAGCCTCTTTCGAGCTCAATGCAACTGAATTTTGCTTCCTGCTTAATCAAGAGACAACCCTTGACCCAATGCTGAAGCAGCAATCCAAAGTTCTCTTCCGGTCTTACACATTCTGCCTAGTCAACATTTGTGAAACCTGCTAATTGTACACTCCCTCTGCGCTTATAAACCAACCCATATTCCACTATGCCTCTGAAGTAGCAAAGTATGTGCTTTGCAGCCATCCAATGTACTCTTCCAGGATCCACCATGAATTGGCTCAAAGCGTTGACTGCAAAGCTAATGTCTGGTCGTGTGTTGACCAGATACATGAGCGATCCAATAAGCTGGCGATACAATGTAGGATCAAATCTGTTTGACCCTGATGCATCAATATTCCTCTAGAGGTGTGGACATAGGCTTGCAATCCACCATCCTGAATCTCTTCAAGATCTATATTGCATACTTCCCTTGTCCAATGAAGAAGCACCTGTCTCTTTGCTAAACCTCCAAGCCTAGGAAGTAATGCATCAACCCAAGGTCTTTCATCTCAAACTCAACTACAAGGTTGGACTTGTAGTTGTCAATCAGCCTCTCATCTCCTGTAAGAAAGAGATCATCTACATATAAGACCAGTATGAGAGTCACCTCACCTAACAAGAAGTATAGGTTGTGGTTTGCCTCACTCCAGTGGAATCCCTATTTCTTGTAGATAGTTGTCTATCCTCGAGTACCATGCTCGAGGTGCTTGCTTGAGCCCATAAAGAGCTCTGTGTAACCTGCATACATGCGTCTCCCTGTTCTCCACTTCAAACCCCTCAGGCTGCTCAATGAATACCTCCTTTTGTATAACTCCGTTGAGGAAGGCAATCTTGACGTCCATCTGATGAACACACCAACCCATCTCAGCTGCTAATGAGATAATGGTCCGAATAGAAGAATACATGGCAACAGGGGCGAAGGTCTCCTCATAGTTAATACCCTCCTTCTGTGAAAACCCCTTTGCCACGAAGTGCACCTTGTACTTCTCCACGCTTCCATTTGCTGCATGCTTCACCTTGTAGATCCATCTGGATCCCACCACCTTTTTACCTTTTGGCCTCAGCACAGCCTCCCATACCTAATTCTTCATGATTGAGTCATACTCCTCAACCATGGCTTCCTGCCACACATCATGTTGTGCAGCCTCCTCGAAACTGGAAGGTTCATAGTTAATCAACTCCGTCATCAATGCCATATAGCTAAGTCTCTCTGGTGGTTTACTCCGTCTCATGGAGCTCTATGGAAGAGTCACCTGCCTGGAATACTAAACAGTGGACCTAAACCACTTAGGCCTTGGCTTAGTGTCTACTTGCTGCGGCTGCTGGATATCCGTCTCCTGCTGCGACTCATCATCCAAGTCAATGACTGAAGGATCCTATCCTCTTGATTCCCTCTGACTACCAGAATCTATCCTCTGTGTCTGTACCTATACCTATGACTCCTCCATCTTGACCCTTGAGTCTTGTGTTGATTGCCCCTCTGCTGGTAAGTCCATATATCTCTGCAAGGCTCTGTCCTCATCAAACTGGACATCCCTTCTCACAATGATCCTCTTGCAAGCAGGAATATATACTCTGTATGCCTTCAAAGTCTTACTATAACCAACAAGTAACCCCTTCTCTCCAGAAGGGTCCAACTTCTTACTAGTGTCGGCATGAATGTGACAATAGCAGACACTCCCAAATATGCGTAAATGGCTCACATCCGGTCTAGTTCCTGTGAAGACCTCCTCGGGTGTCTTCCTCCCCAAAGCTGTGGGGACACCTGTTCTGAATGTAAACTGCGGTCCTGTATGTCTCGACCCATAGGAATAGTTGAAATGCCCGATCAAATAGCATGGCCTTGGTTGCTCCTACCAATGTCTTGTTCTTTCTCTCCGCCTCTCCATTCTGCTGCAGGGTGTGAGGAACGGTTTGCTCCTTCTTGATCCCCTCCGATGAACAATACTCCTAGAACTCATTGGAGGTATACTCACCTCCGTTGTCTGTCCTCAATACTCGAATCTTCCTTCCTGTCTGGTTTTCCACAAGAGTCTTGAACTCCTAAAACTGCCCGATGACCTCTGACTTGGCCTTTAGGAAATAGATCTAGGTCTTCCTGGAATAGTCATCAATGAAAGTGACGCAATAGCTGTAGCCACTAAACGATTGAACACTCATGGGTTTGCAAACATCCGAATGCACTAACTCCAAGGTCCCCTTAGACTTGTGCACACTCTGTGGGAAAGGTTTCCCGATGTTCTTCCCCAATGCACAACCCTTGTAGTGGTTATGCTTCTCCTCTTGTACCCGAGGGACTCTAATGACGACTTGTCTCAAATGCCTTAGTGCTCCATGGTGCAAGTATGCCATCCTCCTATGCCACATATCACCCTGACTGCTGCTGCTACTGGCTAGAGCCTTTGCATACTCAAAGTGTAGTCTATACACCTTCCCGCTTTAGATCCCAATCATTCGATCCAAACTCCTATTTGACCCCTTGGGCCTGATATTACACTCTATGGTCTCGAAACTTCACCAGAGTGGAAACAGATATGAGGTTCTTTGTCAACCTCGGAACATACAATAAGTTAGCAAAACTGAGGGGTTTGCCAGACTCCCTCTGAAATGAAACAATGCCAACTCCTCGCGCCAGATACTGCGCATCATCACCCAACTCAATGTGGAGATTTAATCCACCCTCCCGCAAGCTCTTGAAGGATCTCTTCTGTCCCGTCCTATGACAAGATGCTCCACTGTCTACTTACCAAACATTGCTGCCTGTGGTGCTTGCCATGCAAGCGATCAATTAAAAATCCTCATCGAAGTTTTTGTTGAACTCCTCCACCTCTGCAGATCCTGCCATCTGGGTATTGTTCTTTTTTTTGCTATCTAGGCACTGGGAGGCAAAGTGTCCTTGCTTGTGGCAGATAAAACACTTGACCTTGGACATGTCAAGGTTCTTCTTACCACTTTTTTCTTTTCTTTTCCTTACCCTTATTCTTCCGTGCTAGGACTAGAGCCTCTTCATCCACAATCTATGGGGCACTGTTGGATGAACCTGAACCTTGACCCATGCGGGTCTCCTCCTACACAAAATCATCCCACAACCTCTGCTAATCAGGGAGCTTCTCCCTAGCCACAACACCTTTGACAAAGGTGTCCCATGGCTTAAAAAACCCATTGAGGGCTATCCAAACTAGCTCCTCATCTTTAGTCTTAGAGCCAACTCCAAGCTCGTCTCTGATTTGTGTGAGCCTTGTGAGATAAGGCACCACTCCTTCACCCTTGGCCATCTTGGTATTGCGCATCCTCTCTTGCAACACATCTTCCGGTTTTCGTTCTTGCTCTAGTAAAGTCCTTCCAAAGCCTTCCACATTTCTAATGCGGTCTTCTTCCTGGAAAGGTGAGGTACTATGTGGTCCTTCACCCCATCTAAGATGATCAACATAGCTCTGGGGTCTATCTTTTTCCATCTCGCCAACTCTGCCGGATCTGTGGGCGCAACCTTCGTGGAGTCAATGTGCTCCTCTGCATCACTAACATCCAGGATCCTTGTGATCCTTTCTTTCAAGTAGGAAAGTTCTGAGCCCCTTGGAGTCTGTCCTCAACTCTCAACTGCACGACCATAGTGAAGTGTACCTGTCAAACCCTACCTCTGAACTCTAGGTTAGTGTCTTCAATAGATCTGCCCCTAATCTATCAATACTGCTACAGTTTCTCTGATTTAGCTCAACAGAGCTTTGATACCATGTAAATTTCCCTTTAAAATTCAAACTAGGGCTAAACAATATATTAAATTTTTACTGATAACCACACATGAACTTCTTTTATTAGTATTGCAGAGGAAATAAATACTGAGAAACATCAACAACAGTCACATAGATATAGACATAGTGTTTTGGGTATGGAAACCCCCAGATAAAACCCATGATGGGAAAACCGATGAAGCAGTTAGATATAAAATTTTACTAAGAAGATATGGAACAATTACAATCCAGCAGATAAATTCACCCAACCTAGCGAAATAGAACCTCTGCAAAATCACTGGGCAAACCCTGCAACACAATATGGCCCCTACGCAGCTGTACGACCCTTGCGTTAGCAATACGACCCTCCCACGTCAGCTATACAGATCCGTACGGTCCTGACGCCAGCTGTACGCAATCCATACGACTGTACGACTGCCTCTGCCGAGTTGTACGACCTCCTCTGCATGATTCTGTATGGCCTGGTGCTGAGCCTGGTAACTCGACAAATCTATTGGATGAGTGCTCCTTCGTCTTCTCAGTAAACTTCTCTGTCTGACTTCTCTCCTGTCTGTGTGTCCTCTCCACCAAATCTTCTTTTAACTCAATGGCTAAGCAAAAACCCTAACCCTCACTATAAAGTGATTCCATTAAGTCAAAATCAAATTAGATTAATTAATGTATTTTCCTAAGTCTAAACTTAGGAAAATCACATTAATACATTTGGCTTCCTGTTTAATGTCTTCTTAGCATGCAAGGACACATGCAATGCTAGAAGACCTTCCTTGTTTCCACTTTCTAACACATAGGTCCCTTACGACATGCTTTGCCGCAACCCATTGTACAAGCCTTGATCTAATCATATATTGGCTCAAGGTGCTCATTGCAAAGCAAATATCCGGTTTGGTGTTAACTAGGTGCACCTCTAGTCAACTGCCCACCAAATCTGAATTTGAAGCAGAATCACTCAACTTCTTAGATTTGTCATCATAGCAGGGTCCATCACATTTGAATATGAAGCGGAATCACTCAACTTCTCCAGATCTGTCTCCATAGGTATAGCCATAGACTTGCAGTCCATCATCTCGAATCTCCAAGAATCTCAACTGTGTACATCCTCTGTCTGAGGAAGATCTCATTTATTCTCTGTCACACTTCTAATCTCATGAAGTAATGCATCAGGCTAAGACCCTTCATCTTGAACTTAGAGGCAAACTTCCTCCTGCACTTGACACTGAGCTTCTCCGTTCCCGCAATGGAACAGATCATCAATCATACAACACCAAGATCAAATGTTCACCATCAACAACCTTTTAGAAAAGGTTGAAATCCACATCATTCTTGGTGATGTCCAATATCATCGAGTATTTGTTTATTTTGACATACCAAATCCTGGGTGCCTAATTGAGTCCGTACAAAGTCTTCTTTGTCATAAACAAGTTGTGCAGCAACTACTCCCTTTATGTGGGAGCATACTGCTCCCTCTGCACATGAGTATCCTGCTCTCTCTGCATATGAGTATCTGCTCCCTCTGCATCTGAACACTCAACTCCTACTTGGGCCAATCTCCTCACCATATGACTTAGGATCGTGGAAGATTGTTTGCCCTATGTGTCCATCCGTGTCACTTTCCAGATGCTAAACGAGACTGCATGCTAGATCTTATAGATCCATTTGGGAGTCATCATTGGCTTCCCCTTAGGTATCGACACTATCTCTCACAGATCATTCTTCATGATGGACTGATACTCCATCATGATATACTTCCAAACATGTTGGCCTCCTGCCTCCTCATCACTGGAAGGTTTGGAATCAATGAAGTGACTCATTAATGGCATATAACATGAGAACCTCGGAGGTCCTTTTGTTCTCTCTCTGAAAGTATCACTAAGAGTTGTATGCCTCTGCATCTTGCAAAGTATTACGAAGCTATGTTGGCCTCTTTCTGATCGCTGCGACTTCTCTAGGTAGATCCATTGGCTTGGTTGGATCTACTGACTTCTCTTGAAAGTCTGATGGATGAACACTTAGAGCCTCCTTCTTGGGCCAATCTCCCCACACTATTTTATCCAAGATAATGGGAGATTGTTTGCCCCTAAGGTGGGCCATTTACCTCTTGCCATATGACTCAAGCCCAGAGGATGAATGTTTGCCCATAAGATCAAGGATGCATGTCTGCCCATAAGATCATGGATCATTGCTTTCATAGTCTTTACAGTGGACCTATACATGATAGAGATGTCCACAAGGGTTAACCTGTACTAAATTAAACAGTTATGTTATTTATCAATAACAATTTAATTTGGATAAATAGCACTTATTGCACAAAACTTTAAACACTTATCTTTGCTTGTTTTGTTGACTCCCTCTTGATCTCTGCCTCCTTGCAGAAATCACTGGAGTTTCTGGAAGTGTACTCTTTTCCATCGTTTGATCTGAAGTCTTGATCTTCTTCTTCGTCAAGTCCTGAACTTCTGGAACTTGCCTGAAGACTTTATCCTTGGCATTTGAATGTTCTAGAAGAAATACTCATTTTGGAGTTCATCTGCAACTTCATCAAGCTTTGTCTTCTTTTCTTGTGGATGCTCATCAACATCGACTGTTGATGCATTTTCCTTTCTTTCCTTCTGAGGACACTGCAAAGCATAGTGCCCAAAATTATGTCAATTGTAACATTTGATCTTTGAGAGATCCTTCTTTTTTCATTTGCAACTTCATCAAGCTTTGTCTTCTTTTCTTGTGGATTCTCATCAACATCGGTTGTTGATGTGTTTTCCTTCCTTTTCTTCTAAGGGCATTGTGAAGCATAGTGCCCAAAATTATGACAATTGTAGCATTTGATCTTTGAGAGATCCTTCCTTTTACGTCTTTGAGCTAGAGCTGATCTTCCACTTGTATTTTTCCTTTCAAAATTTCTTCTTCCTTTTCCTTTTCTTGCATGAGCTGCAAGAGCTTGAGTTTCCTCTTTTCGAGGATTTTGCAAGTTGATCTTAGACAATATTCTAGCCTCCTCTTGGACACAATCAACCCATAACCTATCAAATTTGGGCAACTCATCTCGTCCGCAAACACTTTGAACAAATGACTTCCAAGAAGAGAGAAGTCCATTAAGAGTTACCATAACAAGTTCTGAATCATCAACGGTATCTCCAATGGCTTTAAGTTGATCTCTTAACTGGGAGACCTTTATGAAGTATGTAGCAATTGAATCTTAATTAGACATCATCGTACAACAAAGTTGGTTTCTCAAGTCTAATTTTCTGTTGGTGTTCTTACTCTCAAACAATCCTACTAAGGCATCAAAAATTGCTTTAGCAGTCTTCAACTTTGCAACATATGGAATCAAATGATCTTTTATAGAATCTATCAAGATCCTTTTAGCCTTTGCTTCATTTTTCTTGTACTTGGCTTTCTCTTCAGTATTCTCGGGTTCTTTGACATCTTTTACATAATCTTGGATCTCATTTTCATCTAGGATGAATAGTATCTTGGTTTTCTAGGATCTGAAGTTAGAGGCACCATCCAATTTGTCTTCTACTTCGAGACTAGACACCATTTTGTCAAGAGTTGAAATTTGACCAAGAAACCCTAGTAGGAGCTAGGTCAAAATTGAAGTTTGACAAAGTTGAAATTTGCCTCCATAGATAGATGCTCCCTCCTAGGGCGACTGCCAAAACATTAAGGTCGAATCCAATGTGAGGCCAGAAAAGTTCAAAATTGGAAGCCCTAGTACCTTGATCCTGATAGAAATTAGGTCAAAACTGAATTTTCACAAAATTGAGATCTGCTTCCACAAATAAGTGCTCCCTCCTAAGGCGAGTTTCATTGTGCTCTTTTCAAGTCCAAACTATGGAAAGAAGTATTCAAACTCGGAACCCCTGGTTTCGAGATTAGGGCACAAGTAGTCTCTAGCAATGGCTTCTATTCAACATTGCTTTGATACCATGTTGAATTTTGTAACTTGGGAGTATTATTCTCAAATCTTATTTCATCCCACAGATATTATTGCATTTCAACCTCAAATTTGTAGCCTAAAAAATAAAGGATCAATGAAAGAGAACCATGCATAGTAGACACAAGTTTTACCTTGGGAAACCCAAATGTGAGAAAGCCCAACAACATTTCTTAAGAAAAATATTTCCAATAATAAGAGTACAACAAGAACAATAGAAGAACCCTAGTTCACAAGGGTTTGACAATCATAGGGTACAAACCCTAATTTCAGTGCATCACAGAGCAGTCATAGAGATGATGCGGGTCTTAAAGAGAGAGAATGGCGAATCCTAGAAGGAGATAAGAAAGAGAGAAATGATCACTTCAATATGCTTCTTTAGTCTTCACTTGCCCAACCAAAATTTCGCACTTCTGTAGCAAAGAGGAGTTGGATGATTGTGTGTTCAAATGATGAGCTGGAACTGCTTATTTATACTCATCAAATCACCTGAAATTCACTTGGAGCTGACTTGTCTTCTTTGTTGGGGCCGACTTGCTTGTTTTTCCACTTCAATTGTTATTCATTTCTTGACCATTTATTATTGGAATCTTTCGTCTTCTTAGGAAAGGTTGTCCATTGTGATGATGTTTAGTTCTCCATCACATGCACGTCTATTCATCGCATAGAACCCTAATGTTGATTTGACCCACACTAAGAAGTCCCGGTCACTTCTTGGTGCTCATGTCAAATTCAACATTAGGCTAGACTTGTAAATTTCACAAGGGGATGAAAGCCCCTAATAAAATAAACAAGTCAAACAATATAATATAGAATAGATCACTGCGTTACGGGAGTAGACGATGTGAGAGCATCCTAGGATCCATTCTCCACACCATATGACTAGGAGAGTCACTACCCCTGCCCAGGCCATTCACCTCTAGAATGTGAATGTATCATTCATTACTATCCAAATCTGCATGGCCTCACCAAATCCGCATGGCTATCTGTGAGTGAATGTCTGCCTGATGCTGCACCTAGAGAAACATCAACAACAGACAACGCCCTTGAACCTCGAAGACTGCCTGAGCTTTGTGTCTCCTGTCTACAAACTGATAAGCTGGTATCCTGGGTAAACCAGGATGGACTTGGCAAGGTTGTCATGAGTCTTGGTAAAAAATAGAATAGCTGATGATCTAAGAATCTATCTCTGCAGAAGCCATATTGGTATAGTAGTTCTTGTGGACCTGCAGAAACCCGATTCTGTAAAACTTATTGTCATCTTGTAGTGGCCTATAGAAGTCCAAACACATGGTTCCTTATGTTGATCAACAGTACCATGAATATAGTTTGAGTGTTTTTGAGCGAATTCCTAGAGCTGGTCATGTTGAAGTAGTAATGGATAAAATGAGAAATCCTTGACTGTAATTGGTATTCGATTTTATTTTAGCTTAAACAGGTATGGGAATCAGCTCTTAATTTGGTGGGGAGGAAAGAACCTATGGTATTTTTGATTGTGATCAGACAATGCATTTTGCAATTTGGTTCTTTTACATTTTTATGATCTAGCACATATCTATCTTGACCTTGGATCTATCATGCGCCTCAAGTTATCAAATTCTTCAAGGTGGCAATCTCAATGTTTTTGCACTCACTTGGTGTGGCTAAATATTCTTTAAGCAGTTATGGGGTGAAAACATTGAAATCACTACACTGGGGAATAGCATACCTCTCAGCACATAATAGATCCAAGGTTAAGATGGATCTCAGCTACTGTAAAATATTTATTATTAGTATCTTCATATGGGTGTCAGGTCAGTCGTCTTAACCTTGAGGTGTATTTGAGATTCATGATTCTGAACACTTCCTTTGACTCTATTCAAGTGTCGAGTATCTAGTAATCTACCACCTATCAAGACTGGGACACTATATACAAATTTTTGGCATGTAACCAGTCAGCCCAACTTAGCAGCCATGACAGCTCAACCGCTTATCAATATCTCCCTCACAGGAGCACGCCAGGCAATTTTTTAAGGAATCTAACCCTTGCTGGGGCTATAACACTACCCCATTTTTACCAACCTGGTTGTCTTCTTATGGCCTCCTTGAAATATATTTAAAAAAAATTAACATTCACTAAAAATACATCCATCCAAGTGTTACACAAACATACAAACTGTTGATGGATTGTCCCCTACCTGGAATGTTAGATGTGCCTCTCGGCACAAACATGTTTAGTCTCGTGTGTAGTAGTTGACATTTATCAAACCCGGTATATTATTTGTATTGTGCAGACAATATGGGTCTTACTGCCAATATTGAACTCTTTCGACATATGGAATTTTGGGGCCTTATTTGCCTTAGGATCTATGTCACCATGGTTCCTTCCATTTTGTTTTTTAACTCTTTGTTTGTGATGTTATAGGGGTCAGATTTGCTTATGGGACAGCAGGGTTTCGATCCAATGGATCGCTCTTATTGTCAACTGTGTTCAGGGTCGGTGTTTTGGCTGCTCTAAGGTCATTGAAAACTGGATCTGTTACTGGATTAATGATCACAGCCTCACACAATCCATCTTATGACAATGGTGTGAAGGTGGCAGATCCAGGAGGTGGCATGTTGACCCAGGAATGGGAGCCCTTTGCGGATGCTGTTGCAAATGCTATCAGTGCAGAAAATTTTGTACAGGTGAGCTTTTTATCCTGATAATAGCACCATATTTATTTGTAGCAGTGTATATCCAATTGAGGTAAGAAATTTTCAGTTTAGTAAACTGGCATTGAGATTCTGTACTAGTAGTACTTGGTTACAAAATCATTCCTTGAATTTTTCATTTTTCATTTGTTTCTTTCAGTTAATTGATGAATTCATCAAAAAGGAAGTCATCTTATGTGGGGAGGCATACGCTGGGGTGGTACTTGTAGCAAGAGACACAAGGCCTAGTGGAGAAGAGCTACTCAGTGCTGCTATTCAAGTAAGAAATGCATCCCATTACAGGCACTATATATATGACTTGCAAAAATTCTGTATGATGCTTTGGATCATCCATCTTATGTATCATTTTGCTCTTTCAATATCATCATGGCTAATAGTAGCTACTGCTGAAGGGCATTAGGGCTGTAAAAGGAGTGATGGCTGTTGACATGGGTATCTTGACTACTCCACAACTTCACTGGATGGTCCGGAGTAGAAACAAAGGCATGCCAGCAATGGAATCTGATTATTATATGCAGCTTTCAAGTTCAGTCAAGTAAGTGTGTTTAAACTTTAACCTCTCATTCTGGAAATATAGGAATTCTGGGTAAGGTTTGACAGACTTCTATAATCCATACTCATTCTCTGAAATTCCTATATTCGGATTGCTTCTGAAGTTGATTGAGCCACCTGACTAATGAATCTCGAATCTCGATTCTGGACTATTGTTTATAATTGATATAGTGGATGATTGACATTTAGCTTCCTGTACAATCATTTTCATGCAGGACTCTTATGGAAATGAGGCCTAGAGTGCAGAAGCCAGGACCTGATATTGAAGGAGTGGTGGTAGATGGAGCAAATGGAGTAGGTGCAAAAAAGTTGTATACATTAGAGCAATTTTTGGAGGGTATTGAAGTGAATATCAGGAACTCTGGCAGGGATGGTGAGGGAGGCCTCAATGACGGGGTTGGGGCTGACTTCGTGCAGAAGGAGAAGATCACTCCCAGCGGATTTGGTGGGGATGATGTTGGAAGAAGGTGATCTTATTGTCCTTTGTGTTTACTATTAATGGAAACTAGTACCTGGTTTCATTGTCTTATGTTTTTCTACTGCATGCTAACTGCTATGTAAATTTTTGAAAAGGTGTGCAAGCTTGGATGGTGATGCTGACAGACTAGTTTATTTCTATATCTCGTCCCTAGAGAAAAAGAGTGTTGAACTAATTGATGGCGATAAAATCTTGACTCTATTTGCTATTTTCATCAAGCAGCAGTTAAATTCTATCCATAACCAAGAAAAGGTGGAAAATTCACCAGCAGTGAGATTAGCTCAGAATCCTTTCAAAGAGGAGTGCCATTCTGTTACATTGGGCATTGTACAGACTGCTTATGCTAATGGAGCTTCAACAAGGTACTTGAGGGAACTTGGTTTGGAAGTTGTGTTCACTCCCACTGGAGTGAAGTACTTACATGAGAGGGCCACTGAATATGATATTGGTATCTACTTTGAAGCAAATGGTCATGGTACTATTTTGTTTTCTGAGAAATTCTTACTATGGTTGAAAGCATTCAATGAAGAGCTTTCTTTTGCATCAACAGGTGTGTTTGATAGTAAATGGGCTCTAGTGATTGAAATATTTCTGCTATTTAGCCTAGTAACTATGATTTCTAATATCTAAGAGAACGTGATTATATCAGTATTTGTCATTCATTACTCTTCTTTAAATTTCAATTCCAGACTCAGAGCAGTGGAGGGCTGTTCAAAGATTGCTGGCTGTCAGTAGTTTGATCAATCAAGCAGTTGGGGATGCATTGAGTGGCTTGTTGTTGGTAGAGGTAATTCTTCGCTATATGGGATGGTCCATTCAAACATGGAATGCACTGTATCAGGACCTTCCGAGCAGGCAATTGAAGGTTGGTTTTATTGTTCTTTATATCTTGGATTCCTTCTTGTCTTTCACATAAGAAACTATCTTTTGTATTCTGAAAAGTTCGTCAAACAGTTGATTATGAATAAATTTTAGTGATTGTGTTAATTTATTTCAATTTAGATATTTTGTATTATTATGTGTTGTTTTATGATAACTTATGGTTTCCCAAGTACTTAATTTGTGTTGAACACCGACATTTTGTGCTGTTTGCCCATTGAGTGTGCTGTTACCATTGACCAGAAAAGAAATTGTCATATACAAACAGACATGGGTGCTACATAGTAGGTGAAAGATATTAAAATCACAGTTTCATTTCATACTGGTTAACCTTTGAAATGTCGCTGAAATCATATAAAGTCTACATTCTAAAATTGGTCTGTAATAGAAACAATGCCGTAGTAGGTACACACATAACCTACCAGGTAAATTTAAATATCAAACCGTATTTTGCAAAATTGGTGAAAAACTTCTTAGTGGTGGGACATTTATGGGACATTCAAGAGGAGAAAATAGGCACCATAGCTTCAGATACCATTGGTAGTGGGATTTGACTTGTATTTTGAGGTCCCCTGATATGCTTTGTTGATGCCCCCAAAGGTGGGTGTGAAGGTGATACTAGATAGCCCACTACTTGAAACATTTTTTTTTGAAATGCTGTATATATTCAAGGATGAAATCAGTATATCATGGAACATAAAATTACATCACATGAAAAATGGGGGTACTGGGAAAATCCTGCCCTATAAAGGCCAAACAGGCAAGCATATGTTACTGTGCACCAAGATAAAGGGACTGAACATCACAATGGAAATTGCTAAGTTTGACTATCACAAGCAGAGCCATCTCCTACTTAAAGATCGTCAAAGCCACTGGGTTAAAAGGGGAGGGGTCCTCCTGAAAAGTAACTTTACATTGATGCTCCCATAGGCAGACAATAGCAATCAACCATACTAAATGCCATAGGGATTTGCAGCTGTTCCAAACCATCCAAGTGTCACCCAAAAGAGGCCCTTTCCACAAAATCAGGGCTTTGAATAAGTGAAATTCAACCTGAAACCATGCCCAAAAAATCAACCTGACATCTCCAAAAGAGATGCTCGACCATTTCATCATTTCCAGACAAAGCACAAGCAACATCTGTCATACCTGATTTATGAAGTCTTCTCTCGATAGCCATTCCTTGGTGGAGCAGAAGCCACCTCCAAACTTTTGTGCTTAAAAGATAAATTTGATTTCCAAATGCACTAACACCACCTGAACCAGTATGCCACAGGATCCTTCATGTTGAAATGATGGTAATCTTCATTTTTGTTTACTTGACATTATAGGGAAGCACTCTCATTATTTCATTACTAGGTTATCGTTTAATGGCTGACCTACTCATATTATTTTATATTATTCTAGGTGGCTAAGGTTGACCTAAGTATTTATGTGGGTCCATAGCCTCCTAAGGGCACAATGTCTCTTGCTCTCTTGTTTATGGGTTCACTTCTTTTTACGTGATATTTATGTTCAAGGTTTACGTTGGATGAGGGTTTTCTAAAATGTTCATAATGGATCCACGATCTCTTTATTCCAACACTTAACCCTCCACGTTTTGGTCAAGCGAGAAACAATGTTAGAAGTGTGCCTTACCATATCATCTAGATCCTTGGTCACATTGATGTAAAAGGGCTTCCCACTCCATCTCTAGTACCTCTAGAATGGATTTGACCCATGTAACTAAATCTTAAAAAGACACTCTTCAGATATCATGCATCAGAAAGGTTGTATGAATATGACCATGAGTATATATTGATTAGGGTAGGTCACACATATTGTATAATCCTAAATATTTGGGAAATCACACAATGAACAAGATGGGTCAGTTTCCATTGCCCTGAGCAAGTTTAGTTCAACTTAGAGTCGGGTTTGACATTGTATTCAAACCAATTTTTTTTATGTAAAGTTCTTAGGTTTCTTTTTTGCTCAAGGTCTTATACCTCCTTTTGCTGGTTGCAACAATTCTTAACAGGGACATATTGAGATTACTTTTTTTGGGGTTAGGAGATCGATGGAGAGACTACAAGGCAACTTGTTGTTATAACAAACAATTCAATTCTAATGCATGAGGCCTTGGGGTGGATCCCCTGCATTGGTTGCCTGTATTGCATGCCCCACTCAATGTCTTTCCTGGGTCAAATGCCCTAGTCAGCGTTGATAAGTTTGCATTGGGTAGTATCTGTAAAATGCGGTAAAGTGCTCAGGGGTTCCCTTGCAAGGTATATATATGTATCTTGAACAAGAAGCATTGTATCTTGGAAACAAAAGTGAAGATTCTACAAAATTTGATCTGTGATTGTGATTAATCACTGTAACTTTAATTGCTACACCTTTATAGTTTCTCATATATAATAATAATAATAATAATAATAATAATAATCTTACTTAAGGTCATAAGCTAGCCAAATGCCAAATCGACGCATGAGATTCCCATTTTTATATGACAAGGGACCCCTGTTGCCGCCTAATTCACACTTTAAGACGCAGGAAAGTCACAACCTGCTATGTGTGTCCTTGGGGGCAAGCGAGAGCTGGGGACCACTGTCACCACAGTCCACAACTCCTCCGTTTAGGCAAGATCCCAACAGAGCCAAGGGGGGTAGTCCCTACAAGAAAACTAAGTTCCAGATTTATTAATCAATTACAAATTAATTAATGGGATCTTTTATTAAGACTGAGGCTAAGGTTCTGAGAGATGACAGTCAAACTGATGCAATATGCAATATTTAAATGACAGTTAGTCCTTTTATTTTAAACCAGTGCCTAAAGAATGGAGTAAAAAAAAAAAGCAACTTTTAATGGATGCAAATCTAAGTTATTTATCCACAGATTAAGTTGTCTAACAATGTGATAAATAAACAAATAAATGGTACAATTATAAACAATAATGAACCAGGATATTTAAGCAATATACAGATGATCTAAATTTATCAGTATAAACCAATCCAATAAAATAATTACAGTTTAAAAAAGTATGAACTAGATTTACAAATTATGGACAAGATATAGTAGAAAGAAAATGCCTTAAATGAAAATTCTTAAACCAATAGTGAAAAGAGACAAAATTTAAGTTGAATTACTTGAAGTAGTTAAACCAATGTTAAGCATTCACCACATAAGAAAAATTGTAGAATTGAAAAAATAAATGAAACTGAAAGTAAAGTGCTGGAGGTAAAATGCTGGAGTGGAAGTGCTCTGAAATGAAAAGTGTTGTAGAACCGGTTTTGCAATGTCTCTTGGTTTATTTTAGTAAATTTTATTAAAGTTTTTCTTCTTGAAGTTAAGTTTTAGAACCAGTGGTGTGACTACCCCGATCTAGTGCTTCTCAAGTCAAAGAAGGAATGCTGTTGCGCTCAACAAAGTGGGAGCAAAGCCCACCCGTAGCTCACAGGTCAAACCCCAATGGCCTGGTGCTCAACAAGGAGGACGTAAAACGCCTAGAGACCCCCCTCGGTCTACTACCCCTTGTCGCCTCCAAGGTCACTGTTTTCAATTAACAGGAAAATTACTAGATGGATGCCTATTAAACTAAGACTTCCCTATCCCCTGTCGTATCTCGTGAGTACCCCGAAGGGTGATAACCGAGTAGAGGAGCAGGAAATGGGAAGTTGTTGTTGGTAAATTTTAGAAGTAAATTTTATCTGGGTAATTAGCATGCAATATTTATTTTAAAACGATCAACAAGATCAACCAAGCGGTATCCCTTATGGGAGGTGCTGGTATTTGATCTTGGACTTGGAAAATAAAATGTGTTTGATTTGTAGTAGGTAAAAACGAAAGTTGTTTTAATTACTTAAGCCCCCACTTCTCCTGCTTTTCATATCCAACTTAAAGTCCCTAAAGGGAGATGACAAGTGGATAGAGGATACATAGGATAGATGGGTTGTATGGTTACCCTTTAAACTGAAAATAAAACTTGAAAAAGGAAAGTACAACTAACTAAAGCAATGCCTAACCACCCAGCAATCTCTGTCATAGAGATGGTGGTCTGTAACAGAGATAGGTGGGTGAACAGAAATAAACTTGCAAATGAAATGAATCTAAGCAACTAGTTTCTACTTCCTACTCTACTTCCTAATCTATTCACATATAGATTACAAGTGCTTATTAAACTTTTACAGAATACCCCAAGAGAACTTCTCGTTGGGGTTTACAAATATCAGAAAATAAGAGAGAGAGGTGAGGGTTTGAACCCCTTTTGGAACCGGTTGAAGGTTGATGTATTTCTGGGCCTATTTGGGCAGCACCTCTCCTTCACCTATGCAAAACCTGTCACAAACCAGCAAGCTATGTTCGCTGGAAATCACAGTAAACACTAAGAGATTATCAGAAAAATTAGTACCCAAAAAAAAATATTTACAGCAAAAATCTGAGTGTAGAAAATGATAGAAATATGATATTTAGAGGGCTGGAAAATAAGTTTCCAGCCACCTAAATGATGTTTAAACAGCAGAAATAAAAGCCTATACTAATATATGATAGATGGGGGCCCTAAAACAAGGGTTATATTCACTATACAGTGAATAAAACCCAGTTTCAGGAAGGCAAAAAGCAAATGGCCGAATTGAAATTTTGCAAAAAACGAAACCCTTGGAGAGATATCCTTGCTTGGAAAACCTGCAAACAAATCTAGATCTGCAAAAAATTGTAAGCCTAGTGATGAATGTCTAACAATCCCTGCAAAATACTTTGAAGAAAAAATGTTAAACCATTCACTAAAGAGAGTAAAATTACTTTTACTCTCTAATCTCTCCACAAAATACTTTGTGGAGAGCTAATTAGACTAATACAATTAATGCAAAACTAAACAATATACAAGTTACCTCACAAGAAATGGATCATGAAAAATGTAGACTGCAGCACAATGTATCTCCAAAGAATTCTTCTATTAAATGGCCCAACTAGGGCAAAGCTTCAATACAATAATAATGCAAGAAAATATGAGAGAGTAAGGAGAAATATTCCGGCAGCATAACAATAGCATGAGAGATCATGTCTAATGAGGGAGTGAGACCCTCATTATATAGTTGAGGAAGACCCCAACCCCTTGAAGATCAATGGCCGAGATTAGATCTAGATCTAGGTTAAATCTCCACCACTAGATCTAGGTATTTGACTTTACACTCTTCTCAATCAATATCCACCCTTAGATTATTTTTCAATCTATGGCCTGAGTGCTTGATCCATGTCTTAACAAATCTACACCCTTAGATCTAGGGTTTTGACCAAAGTTCACCCTTAGATTTGCTTTTAGGTTTTTGGTATGGGCCCAAGGTAGGCGCCCCCCTCCAAATTTGGTGGCTCCTCCAAGTATGGCGCCTTTCAAAATGCATGTAGCGCCCTCTTCCAAAAAATGCCCTCTCCAAAAATGGTGGCGCCTCCATAAATAGCGCCCCACTAAATATAGTGACGTCCTCCATATGTAGTTAGCGCCTCCACAAACCGAGCTAGCGCCCCACTTTATGGTAGACGTCCCCTTAATTTGGTGGCGCACCTCCAAATGGGAGCGCCTTCTTCTATAATGGCGCCTCTCCAAATCTTGTTAGCGCCCCTTTTATGGTGTAGCGCCCTCTGTAATAGTATGACGCCTCCAAAATATGCATGCGCCTCCACCTATATGTGACGCCTCCTTTATTAGCTAGCGCTCCTTCTATATGTAGCGCCCTCCTCTAATTAGAGTGGGCCCTTCCCTTTATTTGGTAGAGCCTCCACCAAGTTGGAGCGCCTCCTTCATTGTGCACTAGCGCCCCACTAAAATGGTGAGGGTTTTAACATGGACGCCCCCCTTTAGTGAGGGTTTTAACCACTTAATAAATTTTTAGGAATCCTTTAGCTAGGCTTTAGGCTTTTAACCTTTGCTTCAAGACATTTAACCTTTAGACTTAGGCTAAAATAAAATTTCACCTTAGATTAAAATTTTCAATTTAATTTTTTAAAATTTTTCCAATTTTGACTTAGGAAAAATTAAAAATAATCTTGAAAAAATCATATCTAGGCCATGGGGGGGTGGAAAAATTTTAAATAAATTTTTCCTAGGCTTAATAACCCCCAAACAAATTTACCATGGCATTATTTGATTTTTTCCTTCAAAATCAAATAATGTGAATTTTTTACTTAGGGAAATTAATTAATTCCCTAGGAAAAATAGACCTTGCTTAGACAAAAATGGTCTATCTCCTCAACCACCTGTCAGAATGACATGGAACTCGAAGCAGTGGCTTAGGGGGTTTCATAGCAATTTACCTTGCATTCATAGCCCCTATTACAAAATGCCAATGCTTAAGCAATTACATTATTACATCAAAACTGAGTTAATTAACCACCAAGGGGTGAAATTAATTAACTCGAAAAAATAAATAAAAAATACAACAACACAACGAAACTCCGCAAGACTCTATACAAATGTCTAGCATGGTCATGAATCATATTTTGAAGCCTTAGCCACCTCATGGACTTGACTGGTAGAACGCCCGTCACCACTTTGGAGGATTTTGAGTGAAAAACCAAACCAATTAAAATCGTCTAAACAACAAGATTAATTGGAAAGGGAAAAAACACTCGATGAGGGGACTTCCCTAACAACCAGTTCCATGGTGTGGCATCCATATCGTATGATCCACACTAGCACATATAATTACATTAATTTTCCCACGCAGGGGAGCGGACATTTCGTTTTACAAAGGGGCAATTGCCCTGCAGAAGTGAAAAATCCTCAGATTTTTCCAAGGTACAACTTGTACAATTATGTACATCATCATGTACATGGAGTTGCCACCTAGTCGAAATAGGTGGGCAACAACCCCCAAGGGCCAAAAGTTCAAAAGAATCTCTTGGCTTTAAACTTGTGTGCTAGATTTGTACCATTGTTGTAATGACAATGGTTTTAAAAACAAAAAGAACACTTGTAAAGACAATGGCTTTATTTGCTATTTATACTTATTGCTCCGAGTTGATTCTTCTTCAATATTTGTAGTTCCAACATTGATCCTTGTGTAGAACAATTTGTAGTTGAGGGAGAGGGGTCGCACAATAGACAACACAATAATATAGAGAGAACTTGGAAGGTAGTGTAACACCATCAAATACTCCTTGTTACCAGATGAACTAGTAGGGCTAGTCACGGACAAACATATGAAGGAGGAAGTGACCACTGTCATTTTAACCACTTCTCCAAACTTCTTTGGAAGTTGGAACCTCCTAGGGGAGAGCCCTAATAGCAAATCTGTAAAGACACTAAAACACCAAACAATGTCTTCTTTGAAGAGGATTAGTGACCAGTGCCTTAATGGAGTCAATTTAGGAATGAAGAGGATGTACATAGGACTGTGAACAGTGTAATTACAGTTAGTACATCCACTTCTGTAGTGTATTGATCAGGATAAGCAAACAACCAATTCATGCATACATCATATGACAAGTGTAAAACACATGTATAGTGACAAAGTATGACCAATTGCAAGTATAGTGCTGCAGTGTAGCAGAGGAAAAACAATAGTAAATGATATGAATTCAATGATATATCAGTTTTGAAAACAGCCTTAACCATTCACCATTTGAGCATATGTTCATGTATTATCACTTCAAGTACACCCAATATCTCATACATGCAGTAGTATGTGAGCCAATAAAGCAAGGATACATTCCAATTAGGATGCTACATTCAACATTAGTCAGACTAAGGCATAGATAGCAGCATTACGTATCATGTCAGTTTGAGTATTAATATGACCCTTTAGCGTTTTTAACCATAAACATTTACCATTCATCATCCATCAACTATACACAAGTCATTTAACAGGTATGCATCAGCTGTCTGTGTTAACCAAGCAGTAAGTATGTTTAGGAATAAAGTTCTGAAACAAAGTTCCAAGTGTTTGTTTACTGCCAGCTGTAGAACATGTATTCAGAGCTTAAAACAATGATTATATCCAAATAAATGCTTGTATGTACAGTCTGATATAAGCATACAAATGGGGGTAGAATTAGTCTTTCATTCGATAATAAATAATACCAATAAACGGCTAACCTCCAAACCAAAATTTTATGTGTTTGTGAGTATTTTGCAGGCTGGTAAATGCACTCTACAGGACTGATAAAGTGGGAGAGGAAGGGCAGCCACAAGGGCAGACCCTTGACAAAGGGTTTTAGAGCACAAAAGGGGGAGGGACAACCACTGAGAGGGCTGTCATATGTTGACAGTCCTGTAGTGGACTGTTAGAGGCAGCCCTAGAGGCTGTTACAGTCCATTAAAAGAACTGTCCATGGGATGATGGGGCCTTGAACAAACCCAAAAGGAAGAACCGAAGCTTCACTAGGATAGGGTGAGGGTTAGGGAGCCCTTAGGTAGGATTTTAGGACTGTTTAGGGCCCTTTTTTAGGGCAGAATTTAAGTTAGGATTTTTTTTTATGTTTTTAGGTCCTCTGAAAATTTTTCCCTAGGGTTTCTAGGGACAAATAGGGCAGGGAGAAATTGTAGGAGAGAGGGCCGAAATTTTAGGAAGGCCAAAAAATCGAAACAATTAAATTTTTTTGGGTTTTTAACCCTATTTCTACCATGAAATGTTTACACATGCAAATACAAAAGAAACTAACCCTAGATGCTAGGCTTTGCAAAGAAGAGATAAGATAATAATAAGATAAGATAATTTTATTAATGTCCACTAATGACCACAATGTAGGTCAACAGGATTGTCGGTTACAATGATAGGTTATGCATGTGGGGGGATCAAACGATCTCTCTTAAAGAGAAAGGGAATACAATATAAACAATGAAGTAAACAGAAGTAAAGATAATCAAGTCGATCTAGGTTGAAGCATGGGAGAGTTCCTGCTTTGATACCAAACAAGTGTTCCTGCACAGGGGCGAAGGAGCTCAGGTGGACAAGATCCAGGAGCTGAAAAGATCAAGGAAGGTCTGGTACTCCTAACATCCGAGGCTGAACGAAGAAAACTGAGAGAACTGTAAAAGTGTCTGCTGTCCTGAATCGGGGCCGGTAGGTGCGGGTCGCCCTCTAGGATGTTGTCGGTGGGATCTGGATGGTCCTGGACATCTCCTGGAGGGAGGCCTGGTGCAGAGCTACCGCTGAGATCTCGTGGGTCGAGGGATCCCAACCTTTACTGACTGGGGGTAGGGTCGATATCAGGATCAGTGGATCTCTTGGTGCCCCTAGATGTCAGTAGCGTCAAGAGGGAGAAAACCCTACCCTAACCTAGGGCATCTAAGGAGTGACTAACCTACCTCTTAAGAAGCTTAGCCTAGATTTTACAACTAACCCTAAGATCCTAAGGTTCTAACCCTAGAAAGACTCCTAAAAGAACGTACTTCTACAACCAAGGTGACTAAGAGTTGATGAAAGATCTAGCCAAGACAAATACAACCCTAATGGCTACCATTCAATCCATAATCATAAATCATTCATCAACAATTAACAAAGAGAGATCAAGAAAAGCCCTGGATGCCTCCTTATGCATGTGTTTAACCAACAAATCACAACATCACCTTTGCAAGAGCATTGAAACTTCAAGAATTTGCCATCAAAACCCAGAAAATATCTTCCTCAAGAGGAGGAGCCTCATTTCAAAGAGCTCTAGTTGGGTAGAATAAGTGCATAGTGTTTAATCCCCACTTGTCTTGTGTTAAAATGAAGTGAGGAGAGGTTTATTTATAGCCTCTCAGACCCACTTTTACAAAATATCCAAGACTACATGGCTTAAAAAGTCAATTTGAAATTATAAAATGTCAACTTAAAAATATAACATAAAATAATGTAAAAATAGCCTAAAGTAGGCTTATAGTAGGCTACCTGGGGTATTTTTCCCCTAGGTGCCAAAAAATGCTTAAATGAGCGAATCACCCTGAACGAAAGGCTGGAATAAGCTCGAGGGAGGGCGTCATGCTCCATCTAACCCTGAAATGCTATAAAATCCCTCAACACCCCCCTCAAAGTAACATGTATGGCTTGGGAGGAAGGAGACGTTCTCTGAGGAAGGAGACCAGGGAGAGAAGGAGCCAATGTGCTGAAAGGCCAGGAGGGTGTCCTGGGTGGATGTGAAAGGAGACCAAGGTCTCGTAGTTGAAGCAAAGGCCACAGAGCAAGCAAACAAGGTGTGGAGTCATGTGACCCAAAGATTAACCCCTAGGAGCCTCGGACACCAACCCCGAGGTTAAAATCCCCAACAAAGGGTAGTCAACAGTGCCATTAAGCCATAACACTCCTAAAGGAAGGACCAAAGGACCCGACTATGACCACCACTGCTGAATAACATCCCTCCTGGCCGAAAAAAATGGCCTCTCTCTCCCTGGGGTACATCTGAAGGTGCGTTGGGTACAGGTGTAGCGTAACACTCCTTATGAAAGGAATTACTCCATAAGACATGCTTGCTACAATACAATACTCAACATCCAACCTATCCAATACAATGACACTCGTGTATATATACTTCCTCACGAGACTTTGTTGGGGTCTATGCCAACTACCTCTCATTATTATATTATTCCTTCTAATTATTGAGGGGGCATATATATTACCCACCTACCTGTTAAAGTTCTAGGGTTTTTTTCAAAATTTAACTAACTTGTGCAATAATTCAATGTTTCAGTATTTTCATCAAACTCCTAAATAACTCACTCGATCATCAATTATCACACTAAGCCTTAACAACCTTAGAAACTAATAGGGTCTACCCCCCTTGGCTTCGATTAGGAGTTGGCCTAAACAAGAACAAGGTGACAGCCTTGACTCGAGACTTGCCCCCAATGACACACCGAGTGGCTTGAATATTTCTGCCATGTTCCCCCCAGGTGTGTGAAAGGCGACAACAGATAGCAAAGAATGTCTTTTACAATAGCAGATTGCTTTCGGCACCCCAGGTGCAAGATAAGAGAGAATGAACACCCTAGGTTGAGATACAGAGCAATAGAGATGAGAGAACAATCAGATGATCTTTGCAATGTGTCCAACACATTAATAACTAGCAAGAATCACTTCCATGGAAGGTGTAGCGAATCACTGCATGGGGAATTAGCCTCCCATGCAAACTATGACAAATTGCCTTCATGGAGAATTGCTCTGTACTTCGGTTTCTTCAATCCTGCAAACAAAAATATTTGACATTAAATCATGCTCAACTTCCTTCAAAGTGAACTCGCCTCTTAACAGGATGTAGGATCACTTAGTTATTAAGCTAACTTAAGTGTCATCATGCAATATGTGTAACTCAAGTGTCATAACTTAAGTGCCATCTTTTAATTTAACTAAAGTGTTGTCTTTTAGTTTAACTAAAGTGTCTTAATGCAAAACACTTTAGTTAACTAATTCCTTTTTATTAACACTTTAGTTAACTATTCTTAATTGAAATCATGCTGATTGATTTACTGAAGTAACAACTGTGAGTTCTCCTTTAATTAACTGATGCATACATTGTTGCTTTAACTGGAGCTTAACAATATTTAACTGAGGCAATCATTGTTACTTTAACTGAGGCATACATTGTTACTTTAACTGAAGCTTTAACCGAGACATACATTGTTACTTTAACTGAAGCTTTAACAATTCGAGTTCACTTAGTCAACTAAAGTCTTCTCATGAGCAATTTCGAATTCTCTTTGATCTCTATGCATCTATCTCTATCTCTTATCTTTTACTGCATGGTCAATATGTGCTAACTTTAATTGTCTATCATATCGGATTATACTAAGAATATTTGTTGGATGTTGTGATCATATTATATTACTCCGGACCAAATGATCATATGCCAAATTAATTCACTCTAGAGGTGGCCAATCTCTAAGGGAGACTTAATATCAATCAATGACCATGGTAAGTGATATATCACGCAACATTAAATGCTTCAACATGCAAAGGATTACCTCTATATGGGAGGTCCACATGAGAATCTTGACTTGACACAGAAGTCCGGAGCCTTGTCCAATAGGACTTTACAACATCATCACCTTGATATATCAAAGCATTCACCTCTATACGGGAGGAATAACCTTTTACACGAAAGGCTGTCATCCTTGAGTCCAACTCAAGAATCTACTCCAAGTTTCTTGAGTACCACTTGGGCACCCTGCCTCAACACATGAGGCCCAATCTCGACTGCACAAGATTGGCTTGGAGAATGACTCGTGATGCTGTATCTCTAACAACATCTAGGTCCAATGGTCCAAAAACAAGTGGTAAATGCCTCCAAGAGTGGAACACTCTCCATAAATGAAGTGCCAAGTGCTTGTATGGTCCAAACTAGGGTCAAACCATAGAGCACTCCACCCAAAACTCAAGGAAACTCCTTCCAAGAGCCACACGTGTGGTACAACCAATCCAAATGATGCTCTAACATCCATAAGAAAGCTCTAGAACATGTGCCAGTGGTCCAAAGTGATGGAGATTGGTCCAAATGTGATAGTGAATGGTCCAAATGTGTGCTAGCTCTCCCATGTGCCAAGCATATGAGGGTCTCCATCATCTAGGAAGGGGGTGATGCCATCCTAGAGACCCTAGGTACCAAGATAAGTCTGCAAATGAGTGTGCCAAAATGGGAACTCCACATAATGTACCCAATAATCATCATAATATTCCATAACAAGTGTCATATCATGGAAATATAATAGAGCGCTCTAGTGCTAAGGGGTTATCCCACATTTAATTTGGGAAATGTACACAAATATGAAGATATTACATGAAATAAATCACAATTATGCCCTTCTAATAGCTCAATGACTTATTTAACTTTTACTCATCTAATCTAACAATGGCGTGACCTGTATTAGAGCTTATTACATGTGAAAATTCTTAAGCCAAGGTGCATAGCCTAAATTCCTAA
Source organism: Pseudotsuga menziesii (assembly GCA_001517045.1). Lineage (NCBI taxonomy): Eukaryota > Viridiplantae > Streptophyta > Pinopsida > Pinales > Pinaceae > Pseudotsuga > Pseudotsuga menziesii. Next base: position 151,314 of record LPNX010732703.1, on the reverse strand, counting down.
GACAAGTGAGGGTAAATGATGTGAACGTGTACATTATGGAAGGAAGGGGGTCTTTGTAAGTTAAAAATCACAGCAACCAAGTGTGATAGGTCTACCTTTAACTTTCAAGAGGTAGGGGCTTAAGATTTTTCTTCCACATGTGTGCCTTACAAGGAAGTGTTGTAATGGGTCACCTATCCTTGCACCTCTTTTTTGCGATCCCTTTTATTTTTTCTTGATATTTCATTTTAGCACTTTCATTGGCTTAGTCTCTTTACTTTAGATTTGGTTTTAATAACCTGAGACATCAGAAACTTCACTTTTTGTAAGGGGGAATATCTGCCATATGTTTTCCAATTTAATCTAGCAACATCAACCTTAGAGTACTAGAGTCTTTTAGCTTTATTTAGGCATTCATACATGGGAACAATTATGAGACCTTAAATGATTACTAATAATAGATCACTTACAATGGGGAAAATGAGGGGGATGGATGAAATGGCTAGGAAAAATATTGTGTAATGGATGAAACACTCACGTAGTTCACTAGGGTACAACTTCACCTTTATAATAACACACTTTTTTAAGGTGGAATTATGATAACACCAAAGTTAGGCTAAGTAGTGAGTAATAGCTATAAGTGTTATGAGTCATAATACAAGCATATCAACATATCATAACTGTTACTAGTCATTATTTGTTTGCATATCAACAAATAAGCAAACATATCATATCAACATATAAGCAAACATTTTAAATGTCAATGAGGGTAAGAGATATCACAGCACTAACACATTTGACACCATCTCTTCTAGGCACATCCAAGGCACATGGACCATTAGAATATGTTGAAAGGATCTCTAACCAATGACCTATGGAGAACAATGTTATTAAAAATGGATCAGAACCAAAAAAATTGGTCGATCTGATCGGTTTTGGGCTTTTTTTAATCCAGGTTAGTTTCCTAGACTAGAGATGGTTAGTTCCATATTGAACCGACCAGTTTCATATGAAAAGGCCATAGATGCTTGAATCGACCTGTTTTGTATGGAATCAAGCGGTTTTGCACAAGTCCATACACCATGGTTTTGGACATGAAATTTCTATAAAAAAGGTAAACCCTGGTAATCAAGGATAGCCATTGGGGAGAAAGATTAAATTATTATTGAGGGTTTGAAAGAAGGAATCAAATATTAAAAATAAAAATAAAAATAATATGTGAAAAAATATAGCCTACGGGGTTTAGAGCAATTGGTAATGAGGGATTGAGATGAGAAGTTGTAAATAGAAGTTATAGGATTGTGGGAAAAAGGGGGGTCAAAGTATTAATATTATTAATGGAAATAATGAAACCTAAAAAGATCTCATAGACGAGGGTTGAGAAAAAAAGGATTATTATTATTATTATTATATTATTAAAGGAGATGATTGAAATTTGATACATAATAAATTTCTTAAAAGAAGAGGGTTAAATTTATTTATGTCAAAAGAGTTGTAGGGGGGAATTTGGTTAGAATGAGGATAAGTCAAGAATGAAAGGTTAAATAAATTAATAATTTAGTGAATATAATAGGTCAATCCAAGGGTAAAAATGAAATTAAAAGGGTAGAAAAATTCATTAATTTTAAAAATTAGTAAAAAGAGTTCCAGGTAAAATAAAATTTATAATTTTCTTTTTGTAAAAGCTATTTATTATATATACATAAAATATTTTACATTAGGAACTGAACAAAAAGAAAAAAAATACATATACAGAGCCTCATACCCTCTTCCTGAGAGACACTAAAACAACTCTAACATCAGAATAGGAATTCGGATCAAACAATTTGGCATCCTTAATCAGCAAAGTTCCTTTCGCTAGGAGTTGCAGATGTTTGATGAACCTCATGACGCCATAATTGAGAAAATGCATCCAATGAACTAGCCTCATTATCAAAGACATGCTTGCAATGAAACTTCCAAATAGTATATAAAGTCGTAACCATCAAACAATGCCAAATACCAGACAAGGAATCCCGAATCACAGATTTAGAATCACCTAGCTGAACCGCACGCCAATGAAGATAACCTTGTAGAATATTCGTCAGCTAGGTTTGAATCTGAGTCCAACAGGAACGAGCAAAAGAACATTCCCATAAAATATGCTTCATTGTCTCATACCTCGACAATGAAGGCAAAGGCCATCTGAAAGACTACTTTTGGCTTGACGAACCTTAGAAAAGAGACCTTGATATATCACCAACCAAGCAAAGACCCAGATCTTGTAAGAAGCTCCAATCGATTAGGCATCATGCAATCGTCAAATCCATTGGCTCTAAGCATCTGTAGAGACCCATCGGGCATTAAGGATAGGAGCAAGATCATGCCATTGATGTAGGATAGAGTAGAGTTTACGAGAATCTTATTGTGACAAAGGACACCCAAAACTCCACTCCCACTCTCTCCAAAAGGGACCTGGCATATCAATATTCATCTTAAACAAATTCTCCTAAGGAATAAGCCCAATGATTTCCAAAAAGGAGGGACGATCCGCAGAGGACAAAGCAAATTCTCGAGTTACGGTTCACCAATCTTTCCATGATTGTGCATCAAAGTCCCAATGATCCCTCCAAAAGAAAAATGAGCTTTCTACTAAATATTTTTGCTTGAAAATGAGGCAAGTCAGAGATAAAAGTACCTTCCTACTTCTAGCTCCAAATAGGCCTTTTGGCCAAATTCCATCCTGCTCTCTTGCTAAACATTTGCCAATGAACTAGACCTACCACCTTCTTCCATGCACGCCAAATACTCCGAAAGATGAAAGACCCTGCAATTTGAAAATTATGAGGGGTAGAGATGATATCACAAAGACCAAATTGGACTTTGATCTTGCCAACATGGGGGGCCGAGGGTAATTTGACCGCATCAAAACCTACCATGGGGAGGAACCCTCCTGACATCTAATCACCCATTTAGCAGCCAAAACGTTGCCTTGAGTGGCTACGTCAATGAAACCAAGGCCTCCCTCATCCTTGGGCATACTGCGGACATCCCAAGGGACCATGGGAAGGCCACAAGCTCCACCATACTTTGCCCCATAAGTAAGAGTGTAGAATTTGCTCCAACCGGCGGAACTGAGTCTTGCTAGGGAGCCAACAAGACACATAATAAATGTGGGAGGCCTATAGAACCCTTCTCACCACAGTTAGCTTGCCAGCAAAGGGAAAATCCTTGTATTGCAAACAAGTAGTTTGCAAATTAATCTATCTAGACACCAATCCTACATTGCAACTGGAGAGAGGTCCACCCCAAAAGGAATACCAAGGTATCTCACAATAGCCCCTGGTTAAACCAACTTCCAAGAAGTTGGAATCCACTCAAGCACCTCTTCCACACCAATGAGCCAGTAATCGATCTTACTGTCACTAACAATAACCCCTAAAGCTTCACAAAACACCAATAGACAATCCTTGGTACTTGCAATCATGTCCTAAGTTGTCCACAAAGTGATTATTAACCATGTCCTCCCCCTGGGTAGAGAAATCCTTCAGAGTTGACCTTGACAACGCACAGCTTCCAACAGATACCCAAGAGCATCCGTTGCTAGCACATAATGATAAGGAGCCAATGGGCATCCTTCTCTGATTGACCTGTGAAGATAAATTTGAGGAGACAAAACATTATTCACCAAAACAAAAGCGGAGGTGCAAGAAAAAAGTGTGCTAATCATATCAATGCATTGCTGTCCAAAACCTAGGCAGGTTAACATATCTGCAACAAAAGTCCAATCAATATGATCATAGGCTTTGTCAAAGTCAATTTCCAAAAAGAGGGCTTGCTGACTGGTCTCCTTGGCCCAATCCATGGTCTCCAAGCTGACAGGACTGTATCCAAAATTAATCAACCTTGAACAAAGCCATTTTGCTCCCGGCAAACAATTTTTCTGGCCACTTCCCTGATCCTCAAGGGTAAAGCTTTTGCCATAATTTTGTAGGTAACGTTCAACAGGGTAATTGGAAAACCCCCCCCAATAATATCTCATAAGGTCTTGCGTAGTGACAGGGACAAGTTGGATGGAGCTTTCACTAAAAAAATTATAATCTTAAGAAACAAGTGAAGAAATTGAATTCGGAGGAAGATTTATTTTAAGATTGTTGATATGCTGGAGAAGATTGAAATAGAGGTTAAATTTTTATTGTTCTTAATAATATCAAAAAGGGAAAATTACACAGAGATGTCAAGGTGGAACCAAAAATAACTGATCAGGCAATATCTGTAGTAAATATACTGTACTCTTATTGGGCAAAGATAACTACATAAACTACTTAATGGGAAAGTTAAAATAGATACCCTATGGGCTGTGTGGGAGAACTAAGATTATGCAGCATCTGTAGTTTATTTCTTTTTGTTCCCTCAGTTTCATCTCTCTCTCTCTCTCTCTGTATTTTATGTCAGTCTCTTCTTTTATGATTCGCCAAATAAAGCTATATATCATATATTTAGTATTTATTTTCTCTAGATTACAAAGAAATTTTTACTGGACATATCTGATGAGGTAGTTTATGTGTAGTTTCGGCTTTTCACTTATGCTGTTTGGTTAAACCTTCCATGGAGAATCCCCAGGTAAATTGTGGATTTTGTGCTAAACCAGGTAAAAGTTGCAGACAGAATGTCTGTAGTCACTACGGATGCAGAAACTAAGGTTGCAATGCCCTTGGGACTTCAGGAAGCAATTGATTCAGAAGTTGGTATGCACTGCCCTTTTAGCAGAGTGCTTCTCTGTGTCATTAATCTCTTTTGTTTTCAGTGACCTTGTAATACTTGTTAAAAGCATAATTTTGATTCCATTATTACTCTGGTATGTGGATTTATTAGTTGACTAAATCTATTTGTTGGATATCTGATTAATTTTCTCCTGCAGAGAAATATTCTCTGGGACGGGCATTTGTTCGACCTTCTGGTACAGAGGATGTGGTTCGTGTGTATGCTGAGGCCTTGACACAGGAAGCAGCAGACAGTCTGGGTCAAGCAATTGCTATGCATGTGCACCGATTTGTAGGACTTGAGAGCTCTATGTGATGAATTAATGTCTTCTTCATAGCATGCCTGCAATGAGAAGAAGTTAAAAATTTTAAATTTATAAAAATATTGAATTCTCCAACTCCTTTCTTAGTCTCTTTGGATCCTTTCCTTGCCATATTCCCTTTTTCTGGGGAATAGAGAAGTTTAGCTTATATACATCATAACTGATCAAGCTATTACAGAGTACAAATTCATCCTGTTTCAGAACATTGCCTTTGCAGTGGCACTGTTAAATTCCTGGGTTGATTTGCTTTTACCTGCAAACTCACTCAATTATAAATAGATGGTTTGGTGTTGTTTTTATTGAAAGTCATGGCATAAACATGAAAATTAGTCGATCCTTAACTTTCCTAGTTTTTTTTTGTTAGGAAAACCTCACAGGATCCCCCCTCTTCCCTGGAATATTTGGATGGAGGGTGGCTCAACTGCCAGCCACAATAGCAGCTGATGGTCCCGAGGGCTTGACCATATTTTAACCTGTAACCTGTGGCCTCTCTGCTAGCAACATGCTTTGGGCAGATGGTTCAATTGATCGAGCTAAACCTTGGGGCTTTAGTTGTTGATACAATTACTTTGTTGCAGGCACCTGTTATAGATCTATTCTTTAGTGTAATCAAATGCTCTCTTTCATGAGTGTTCTTTTTGACTAATCTATACTACTGACTTCAAATTTTTTTGTGAGGCATATGATTTTCTTGTTGGACTTATGTCACTTGATATCTTATCATTCTTATTTTTTTCATTACAAGCAATGTTTTTAGAACTAACTTTTTAGTTGCAGGGAAGCGGCCCACCCCCTCTCGCCCCCATTCCAGAAGCTCGCTTCGGACCGAAGCGCTGCGGGAGCTAAGGCGAATCGCGCTTCCTGGATCGCTCCCAATCCGAAGCGAAACTCAAAGCACGCTTCCTGCCTCCAAAAAACGCTCCTTGCCCTGTTCGGAAGCGTTCGCTTCCAGGACGCTTCCTACCTCGCTCCCAGCGCTTCCTCTTTCGCTCCCGCTTCACTTCTTGGTCAATTCCGCTTTTGCTCCTAGTGCTTCCGATTTCGCTCCCCAAGCGCTTCCCATCGCTCCCCCAGGTGCTTCCTCTTTTTAACGCTGCCCATGCCCGAGGAAGAGAGGAAAAGGTTTTTTGGAGGGAAGGAGGAGGGATTTGGGGGATAAAGCCCTCTTCTCCTACCTCATTGTCACTTTGCAAGAGAAGAGAAGAGAAGAGGAGAGGAGAGGAGAAGAGAAGAAGAGAAGAGAAGAGGAGAGGAGAGGAGAGGAGAGGAGAAGGTTGCAGTTTGCCACCATTGGAGAGCGGGAGCCAAAGAGGTAGGTTCTACAACCTTCTAAGTTCTTTGTAAGTTTGTAAATTAAACAGTTGTTATTTTCTTTGTGTTAAAATTTTGAAATTTTTTGACCTTTGATTTCTATGATAGTATGAAATTTGAATGCATGGCCTTGGAATATAAATTCTAGAGTCTAGAGTCTAGAATCTAGTGACTAGAATGTACATTGTTAAAAACTTAAATCTTTAGTTCCTCCCTCATTCTATTGCAGGAAACAGGTTAAATCTCTAGTTTCATTTGGCATCAACCATGATGATGGGTTTATGGTTTATTTTGTTGGTTCCATTTGTTATTTTGATGGTGGTGGTTGGAAACTGAAGGAGGAATGAGGAAGAGGATGAAGAAGTGGGAAGTGGCACATACCATGGAGAGGAGGAGGAGGAGGAAGAGGAGAGGGAAGAGGAGGAAAGCCGAAAGAAAACCAAAGAGGACCCCACACCCTTGTGGAAATATGTCACAAGGCAGGCAAAAATTGGAGGGGATGGAACCACCAAATTTGTTTGCCCCCATTGTAAAAAGACATACACAGGTTCATATAATCGTGTGAGAAGACATCTATGTGGGCACATGCCATGTGATGAAAGAAAAACTGTAGGAGTTTGTGTTTGCCCAAATGTGGTATCAACACAAAGAGCCATCTATAAGAAGGAAGAATTTGAAGCACAAAACATAACAAAACGATCATCGGATGGCCATGACCTTTCATGCTCACCAAGAACTAGAGGCTCATCCACCCAAGGCAGTGGATTCTCTCCCATGCAATCATGTGGCAGGACAATATCAGATTTCCTTGATCAAGGTGGTAGGGATGACGTGGATTCAAAAGTGTATTGGTTTCTCTATGCATGTGGCATACCAGTCAATGTTCTTCGCTCACCCTATTGGCATGAAATGGTAGAGGCCATCCGCATTGCCCCAGCAAGATACAAGAGCCCCAAGTATGACAAAGCTAGAACTGTGGGGCTTGACAAGGAAAAAGCCAAGATCCAAAATGCTTTGGGGCAATTCACAAATGCTTGGAATGAGTATGGGGTATCAATTGTATCAGATGGTTGGACCAATGTGAAAGGTAAGCCATTGATAACTATTCTTGGTGTCTCTACTACTGGTGCAGTCTTCCTTTCGGCACATGACTACTTAGATAAATTCAAGACCGGCATGAACATTGCAGAACTCCTACTCAAAAACATTGAAGGTATTGGTCCATACAATGTCATCCAAGTAATAACAGATAATGCTGCTAATTGTAAGGCAGCGGGAGCAATCATTAAAGATAAATACCCCAACATATTTTGGTCCGGGTGTATGATTCACACATTGAACCTTTTGATGCATGACATTATTAAGTTGAAGGAAAATGAATACAAATGGATTAGTGAACTGTACAAGAAAGGTAAGAAGATGATAATATTTATTACCAACCATAGCAATGCCTATGGCATTTTCCGTGCTCACTCAAAGTTAGAGCTATTAAAGATAGCAAAGACTAGATTTGCTAGCTATTACCTCACCTTCAGGCACCTTTTGAAGGTAAGAGAGGCATTGGATAGCATGGTATCAAGTGAATCATGGCAATTCTTGAAAGATAGGGTTACATCCACATCTGACAGGCGTGATTTTCAGGACGTGGAAGACACAGTTCTTGATGGTCAATTTTGGGCAAGTATCAAGTTTGTTTTGCAGTTCACAAAGCCCATTTATCACATGATTCGGTTTGCAGATATAGATAAGCCGGTAATTGGGGAGGTGTATGAGTAGATGGATAGCATGTTGGGCCAGATTAAAGATATTATTGAATCGAAGGATCTCATCCTGTATGACCATATTCACACACATGGTCAAAAGTTGGGATCATCTCAATGTTCCACTGCATGCCTTAGCATATGTATTAACACCAAAATATTATTCTCCATCTTGGTTGGCCAAACCAACACCTAGGGGAGGGGGGGGAAGGGGGGTTAGGAGAAAGCCCCACATAGATCCAGAGGTACAGGTTGGGTACATGGCTGCTATAGACAAGTTGGTCCTTGATGAAGAGGAATGTGCCTTGTTGCATAGTGAATTAAGCAAATACCTCAATGAGATTGGTCCGTTTAGTACTTTGCATGCTAGAAAAGATCGAGATAGGGCGCCTCCTATTGAGTGGTGGAACATGTATGGCTCATCATGCCCATGCTTGCATAAATTGGCAACCAAAGTGCTTTCACAGGTGGTAAACAGTTCCTCTGCAGAAAGGTGTTGGAGCACCTATAGCTTCATCCACTCGGTGAAAAGAAACCGATTAAATGAAAGTCGGGCAGAAAGCTTGGTTTATGTACATTACAACTTGAGGTTGTTGATTCATTACTGTGAGCGGGCCAAAACTGATAGATCATATGTCACTTGGGACAACAATTCGGAGGAGCATAACTTGGAGGATGGAGCCTTAACTTTAGAGCGCTTGGAGGAAGAGCTTTTGGGTGATGAGGATGACCTTGCAGCAGAAGCAGCAACAACAATGCCACCACCTCCTTTGCCCCCAGGTTCAACTTCACCACTCCCACCTGCATCAGTGAGGGGGGGTCATGCAGGACCAAGTCTTGAACGTGGCTGAAGCTGCTCAACATCGGTGGCTACTAGGGATGAAAATCCTGCTCCCTTTGTTCATGGACATAGACAACGGGAAAATAAATTAGAAATTTCTTGTGGAAAGAGGAAACATCCATAAAATTTACTTTTCTTGTCTTTTCTTATTTACTGTACTTTCAAGTTTCTGCACTATTGAAATTCGAGAACTTGAGTCATTGACTCTTTTATATTTATTATGGTATATTTTGTGAACATTACATGGCAATTCAAGTTTGAAGTTTGAAGTTGAACTCTGAAGCTGTAAGGTTGATAACTTGATGTTATGGATAATGGACCTATGTTTGATGAATTCACTAGTATATGATAATTGATTGAATCATTGATGGTTGATGAATGATGTTATATGGTATTATGATTTATCATGTTATAGTTTATTTCATGTTTTTATGCTTTCCATGACTAATTCAACATTCTACAAGCATTTGTTGGCGTATATGCATCAAAATATATTAAAAATATATATTATATAAAAAACGCTTCCTAAACGCTTCCAAACCGGAAGCTTCTAAAAATTTCGCTTCCCGCTCCCGCTCCCAAGTAACCTTGTTGTGGCTTGAGTTGGAATATGCGATAGTTCTACTTGTCTTATGAGCTACTGTGTGATACTTGCGATCATAAATGGGTCATGTAATCATAGAGTGTGTTGGTTATTGTGTCATGTGGAGTGTGTTTTTACACAAATAGTATTCCTCTATGGAGGTTGTTGGATCTTAGTTGGATGAACGATTCTCTCCAACAAGATTTGAGCCTGAGTTGAGTGTGTGGTTGAGGTACTCCCAAGTGGTTGTTAGTGTGATAAGATAGGGTGTCTATCTTAAGACAAGACCTTCTATATAAATATATGAATATACAATCTCATGCTAAGTTCTGGTGAGGAAAGAATCTCTACTCCAATTTTTAACATGGTATCAGAGCAGGATTCAGCCTGACTCTCTCACGACAGGGCACGGAGCATGAATGCTAATCCTTTGTAGAAGTCGAGGATTAGTGTAGTGGAGAGTAGATTGTTTCTGTGAGCATTGTGCTACAATTTGTTTGTAGCATTATATAAATATTGCCCACATGGCTGATGTGACATGGTGAGGGATGTTCTGTCTGCTGTTAGTGTTTCTGATAGTAGAAGAAATCAGATTGGTTGTAGCAGGAGATAGCTTGGGAAGAATCATACTGTTGCCTGAATGAGAAAGAAGACTTCACATTGGTGCATGTGTCGCCCATGTTTGTACCTTGAGAAGGAGCACAAAGAGTCTCCAAGTCTTGGAGAGTTGTGTGAGAATAGGAGGTTCTTGTTGAAAGTAGTAGTATGCTAGTCATTGAAAGAAGATCCGCAAGAAGACAACAACAAGACATCAGTTTCAAACTTTCAAGATATTGTGAGCCTTGTATGTCTTTCTGGAAGATATGAGAGTGAGGGAGTTCATATTGTGCTTGTTATGATGTGTGCTGCAAGCTTGATTCATGGTTCCTGCTCATGTTGCTTAAAATACCTGCATGTGGTCTTTGCATTGTGCTGATCAACCTCCATGAATGTATTATTGTCATATCTATCGATCTGCTTGAGACATCGCCGTTGTGCATGCTGATCGTATTGTCTGTTACCAATATCTTGGCATGCTGTCAGTTGGGAGGTTATTGCCTTTACTGTTCTAGTAGAGAACCATTGTTGAGATTCAGGTGAGCTGCTCAAAGTTTGGATGCTTGGATTTGCTGTGCAAATGGAACATGTGACTCCAGGTGCTGGACGTGTGTGTACATCTGTTAGTGGAAGAAATATTTGTAGTGTAAGGGATGAAAAATACTTCCTGGCCATGGCGATTTGTCTGCTACTCATACCTGAATGATATTCTTTGCTTGTGATTGATTACTGTGGAATAGTACTGCTCATGCACAATGCTTTTTATGGTGTTTGCTGCATGGTGCGTTAATGACATTGGTAGTTTTCTGTGATGCACAATGCTGTCAAGCATGATGAAGGCTTATTGATATGCATATCTACTTTGTACTTGGGTGTCTTTATGTTTTCTTTAGCTGTTGCTATGAGTGCCTATTGGATTCCAAATGCATGTTGCTGATATGATCACATTTCTAGATGTAAACCTCTTGTTTGTAGCATAAAAAATTGAGGTTTGTCGGCAGTCCTAAGATGGCCGCTATTGTGTTGGTGTGTGACAAATATATGTTATAGCATGTTCATGCAAATTTAGTATAGATGACTTGAGTGTGGAGAAGCGTGCAAGACGAATTGTTCTTGTTGGTGGTGCATAGATTAAACCAACGAATAGTTCATGGCTATCCTCATGGGCCGGTTGTGGTAAAGAAAAGGATTTATTGGCATTGGAATCTATTGATTCATGGTGTGGGGCTTGAATGGGAGCTCGCTACTTGTGCTTGTGCACAAATGTATCATGGTGATTGTGTGGTATGTGCATAGACTTGCCCACAAGATAGGAAGCATAGATAGTGCGGTGTTGGAGCTTGTATAGATTGATCATGCCAATTGGTCCCTAGTGCACCGAGCAATGACCAAAAAATTAAAGAAAAAGTGTTGCATGATCGGGTTCTATTGCTATTGATTACTGGTAGCAATGCTAATCACGTTGTTTAGACAAAAACTAAATACATTGTGTGCTCTTGTGTAGAGAATTGAGATGGCGTTGAGCATTTAGTAGTTATCACATTTACAATGAGCTATTTAAGAGTTTGCTAGATCACCTTGATGTGGTCTCTGAAGTTTGTTGCTTGTTGTATTACAATGGATCCAAATTACTTAACTGTTTTGAAGGACTTGTTCAATCATCTTTTTGCAAAAGTGGGTGATTTGGTGTTGGTCAATAAGGAATCAAGGATACCTTGTGTTGTCTCTGCGAAGACACTATCATAATCAAAGTGTACACATGACGAATTACCTTTGTGTCTCGAGAATATTCGTCTTTATGTATTGTTATCTACTACATGGAACAAGACCTTTGCCCCATGTACTACAATGTCTGCGAATGTAATTACCTCCTAGGTGCATTATGATTAATGGGCAACAATTGGAACCTGAAAGCATATGGAGAAGACATGATAAACCACTTAGAAGCAAGTCTTATCAGTCATGAATGGATCTGAAATATTTATGCCAGCCAAATCAAATGCACAAAAGAGGCACAATAACACATTGATCAATTCGTTGCAATCATATAATCCATCAAACATGAAATCTGAATAGTGGAAAGGGCCTTCTATTGGATGAACCATTTTTATTATTATGAAATATGGAAAAATTAGAGGAAAACCAATTACCCCTTTTGGATGTACTTCTCACTAAGAAAGAGAATGGAAAATTCGAGTATCAAGTTTACAGAAAACAAACCCACATTGACAGATACCTACATGCTAACTCTAACCATCACCCTACTCAGAAAGCAGGTGTTATTAAAACTCTTGCCACCAGAGCTAAACGGATATCTAACCCAAAGCACTTCAACCAGGAGCTGGACCACCTTAGAAGGGTCTTCAAGAAGAATGGTTACCATAAAACTCACATTGACAAAGCAATCCATCAAACGCGTAATAGAAGACACACCCAGCTAACAGCGGAGATCCCAAAGATCTTGTTGCTATATATCAAAGGTACTACGGATAGGATTGCCAAAGTCTTGAAAAAATGTAACATTATGGTGCCTTTCAGTCTCCCAAACACCATGAGGAGTTTCGTTGACTCAGTGAAGGATTTAAAGGGATCCAAGGCAGCAGAAAGGAATATACCCAATACCCTGTTGATGTGGCTTAGTCTATATTGGAGAAACTGGCACGTCATTACAGATCTGGTTGAAGGAACATGCAACTGATTTATCAAAGGATAGAGCTTTTGAATCATCGCTTGTAGAACACTTGCATAACACTTCCCATCACATTTGTATATAAAATGCAAAATTAATTACGAAGGAAGAACACTACATAAAGAGGAAGGTTAGGGAAGCTGTTGAAAATAAGATATAGGGCAATACATTAAACAGAGATGATGAACTAAAATTAAGTAATGGAAGGTGATCATAAATCAACTTATGAAAAGTAATGGATGGTGATCATAAATCAACTTATGAATACCTCTAGGTTTGTTTTGAATGAAATTTAGTGATTTATTAAGCATTGAGCCGGCCTCACTCTTCCACCCATATATCACACTCTCATCATTATTTATAATTGCTCTCCAGCATGAAGAAGATTCATCTCAGTCCTTGCATTGTGATCCCCTAAATATAACTTACTTTGATGAAGTCTGAAATGTTGGGTTGATTAATTTGCAACAGGTTTTTCCATATTTTATAATATCTACAGCCTGTAATGGACTCTCTATATTCAACTCCTTAATACATCAAGATTCAGATTTGATATGAAAAGAGTGGAAGAGGGTTATTATAACTACCCTTCAAACCATCTTTTGGCAGTGAATAGCCCACTATAAGAACAAAGAACAGTCCTATACAAAATATATGACAGAAATAAATAAAATGGTGACCTTACTGATATATGAGCTTTGTGATAATTAGATGAAGAAGGTGAAAGCTCCAATTCGATTTAACCCTTACAACAGCAACTGGCAAAGTGTACTTGATCTTCTTTTCCTCTAAGAAGTCACCACTTTGCAAATGCAAGGTAATTGATTTTTATAGTGTTCTTTTTGAATTGTACTTGATCCTAGAATTTCTGAGAAAAAATAGAAAAACACAAGAAAATAGATGGACCCCCAAAAAATCCCTTGTATTAATGATATTCAAAATAAAGAGCTATGTTCACTTTCCTTTCCAAAGGGGCAACCTGTTGAATTTTATCATTAGCATGAATACTTTAAAATTTGCAGACTATCAAATCACAAATGACAAGTGCAGTAAAACATCAACACATCAAAACACTAAACAAAAGAGTTTTTCATTGGGGAAACCTCTAAAGGACAAAAACCCCAAAAGCATTGGTAATTCATCTCTTAAATGAGATGACTTGAGTTCTTCAGAAAAATCTTCAAACCCTAATACGTTTGATCCACAGATACCAAAAATTCACAAAAAATCAAATTAGGGCTTGCTGCCCTAATTCCTCTTCTGCTACCCGAGATCAAGATGATCAGATCTGTAGCTGCCCGGATGTCTCAACTGCCTGCCCGAATGTACTGTTGATTGCCCGAGTTTTTTCTCTCCTGCCCGAACCTGCTAAATCTCTGCCTGAACCTGTTTTATCCCTACCCAGACCTCACAGTTGCTGCTCGAGCCCTGCCCGAATCCCTCTACTGCTGCCTGAGCCTTGCTAGGCTTTTCCTGCTGCTGCCCAAACCTTGCCAGGCTCCTCTACCGCTGCCTGGAGGTCTGGCATACCTCTATCTGCTAGCCCGAGGCCTGCCTGGGACTTCCCGAGGTCTGTTAGGTCTGCTGTGGGTGCCCGAAGGCACTTAGCAGGCTGCCCCGAGCCCTGCTAGGGCATGCTGTGGGTGTCCTTAGGCACTAACAGGCTGTCCAAGCCCTTCTAGGGCTGGCCGTAGCTGCCCGAGAGTGATCGAAGGTGAGGAGAGGGCTGGCGAAGGGAGAAGGGAGCTGCCCGAAGTGCTTCCCATGAGTATCACAGTCTGCCCGTGAATAAATCAAACTGCCTGTGAAGGTGAAGAGCGCTAGGGTAAAACCCTAGAATGTGAAGAAGTAAAAGATGATGCTGCTATTTGATGAGTGAAACCCTAGGTTAGGGTTAGCTGCAATACGAATGGGTGCCCTAGCTAGAATCCTCCATGCTAGGGAAAAACCATAAAAAAGTCTTCTCCTTCAAAAACCAATGGAAGTCTTCTTTGGAGCAGCTGTGGATGATAAACAAGTGTGTGTGATAATGAAATGGATTGATCTTCTTTTATAGCCTTTGAATCACCTGTAAGTGGACCAAAACTCAAAAGAACAAAATAATATTATTTTATTCTTTTATTACTTTGACTTTCACCTTTAGTGGTACTAAAAGTCTTTTTGCACTTTCACTTTGATTCCTTAGTGGTACTAAGGGTCCTTATGTATTTTAGACTTTTACTTTAGCCTTCTTCAAGTGCCCTGTGGTCAAAATAAGTGGTCAAGGTGATCCTTCATCCCCACCCAAGGTACATAATCATAAATAGAGAGAATTACTAATGCTTTTATCTCACACTCCTTGTGCCACCAAGATCAGATAGTAAGGTGTCTTAACTAGGGCTAGTTAATCCCTAGAGAAGATCACACAACCCACAAATCGAGGGAGGAGTGTCACACATGCCCAGACTCGGTCTAGGGCTTATAGTGTTATCCTGGTAACATACCAGGTGCCTCAGCCACAGGCTGCATAATTGACCCAAGGTCAAATACTTGGTAACAGACCAAGTGCCTCCATTCTCCCGAAGAATGGCCCTCAACCTTGGGTTGAGTCCCTAGTCTCGGAGTAGGTTAAATTCCTGGTAACTGACCAAGTCCCTCCATTCAAAGAATGGCCACTCAGCTCTAGGCTGGGTCACCCAGTGCTAGATTGGTTCCACATCCTAGTCCCTGACTAGATGTCCCCATTCAACAGAATGGTCACTTAGCTCTAGGCTGAATCTCCAGGTGCTGGACTGGTTCCACATCTTGGTCCTTGACTAGATGTCTCCATTCAATAGAATGGTTCTCAACTCTAGGTTGAATCCCCCAGTGTTGGACTGGTTCCACATCTTGCTTCCTGACCAAATGTCCCCATTCTCCTCAGAGAATGGCTCTCGATGCTACTCAGGAAAAATCAATACTCCTCAATGAGAGAGGTATTCTCTGCCATGCGAAGCTTGTCACGAATGTACACAAAATTTGTTGCTGTCAGAGGCTTGGTCAGGATATCTGCGATATGTTCATATGTACGAATGTACTGCAACTTCAAAGTGCCTCTTTGTATTAGGTCTCTGATGAAATGATACTTCATTTCAATGTGTTTCGATCTGTCATGAAACACCGGGTTCTCTGAAAGCTTAATGCAACTCTGATTATCGCAATGGATGATCATTGAGTCAAGCTTTCCATCGAACATATCAGATATAAGTTTCCTGAGGCAAACTGCTTCCTTGCAGACCCCACTTGTAGCAATATACTCTGCCTCAGCTTTACTCTGAGCTATGGAACCCTATTTCCTGCTGGACCAAGAGATCATTGCAGATCCCATACTGAAGTAGTAACCAAAGGTGCTTTTTTGGTCAACTGCACTGCCAGCCCAATATGAATCAACATATCCAGCTAATAATACTCCATTGCTGGAAGTATACCTGAGCCCATAAGTGATAGTACCTCGCACATATCTGAATACGTGTTTGGCAGCTACCCAGTGTATGTGCTTCGGATCGGACATGAACTAACTCAGAGCATTCACTATGTAACAAATATATGGTCTCGTGTGTACGAGATACATCAAGGATCCAATGAGTTGTATGTACAGAGTAGAGTCCACATCTTGTGAACTAGTGGTCGAGTCTCGCAACTTTGTCATGTTGGTAGTCATGGGCACGCTCATGAATTTGCAGTCCTGCATCCCAAATCTCTGCAAGATGTCCACTACATACTTCCCTTGTGTTAGGAAGATCTCGCTTGGATTTTGCCAAACCTCTAAGCCATGGAAATAATGCATCAAACCGAGATCCTTCATTTCAAATTCAAAGATAAGCTCCTTCTTACACTGTTTTATCAGTTGTTCCTCACTTGTAAGAAACAAGTCATTCACATATAGAAAACGGATCAAGATATGATTATGACCAACCTTAAAGTACAAGTTGGAGTCAACTATACATTTGGAAAACCCCAAGCCGTGGAGGAATTTATCCATCCTTGCATACCAGACTCTCAGAGCCTGTTTGAGTCCATACAAGGATTTCTTCAGTTTACACATATAGGTCTTATTCCCATGGGTCACAAAGCCTTCAGGTTGTTCAATGTAGACTTCCTCATCAATCTTGCCATTGAGGAAGGTTGTTTTTACATCCATCTGATGTAACTTCCATCCGAATACTGCAACAAGAGAAATGATGGTTTTGATGGTAGTATACTTGGCAATAGGAGAAAATGTCTCATCATAGTCAATGCCTTCCTTTTTAGTGAAGCCACGAGCTACGAATCTGGCTTTGTACTTCTCCACACTGCCATAAGCAGCATGCTTGATTTTGTAAAGCCATCTGGATGTTACCACTGACTTTCTTGTCGGTCTGGGAACAACTTCCCACACATAATTCTTCATGATTGAACTATACTCTTCAATCATGGCATCAACCCATACCTGTTGACTTGCTACTTCTTTGTACATGGAAGGTTCTGCACCAATGAGTTGGCTCATAATACCAGAGTACTTCTGTGGTCTTATGCTTTCTTTGAAAGTCCCGGGAGGAGCTTTATGCTTCTCGGCTTCTTGTACCGTTTCTCGGTATCAAGCAGGTCTCCTTTTGGAAGGAGAAACTTCAAGCAGTTCTTATGGTGGACTTTCAGTATCCTCAGGTGCATCTGGAATTTGATCCTCAAATTCCTCTTCCTCTCTCTGAACTTCTGAATCTGGAATCTCAGGAGGAGGTACTTCATCTTCCTTTGAAAGCTCTTGTGTTTGACGAAACACAACTTCCTCATGGAAGATCACATCTCTACTGACTTCAATGTACCTCTGTCCAGGTACATAGATGTGGTAGGCCTTCGAGCTATCATTGTAACCGGCGAATATACCTTTCTTACCGAAAGGCTCTAGCTTAGCCCTTTTTTTCTTTTGGCACATGAATGTAAACCAGAGTGCCAAATATCCTCATGTGGTCAACTGCAGGTTTCTTGCTGGTGAAGACTTCTTCTAGAGTCTTCTCTCCCAAAATAGCATGAGGGCTTCTATTTTGGATGTACACAGCAATACATGCAGCTTCAACCCACAAGGATAAAGGAAGATCTAGATCAGTGAACATGGTTTTAGCAACGTCACAGATAGTTATGTTCTTCCTTTCTGCAACCCCATTCTATTGAGGGTTGTACGATACTGTCAATTTTTTCTTGATTCCTGCTTCTTGGCAAAAACCATCAAACTCATTAGACTCATACTCACCTCTGTTACATGATCTCAAGATATGGATGCATCTGCCTCTCTTATTTTCAACCAGAACCTTGAACTCTTTGAACCTGTCAAAAGTTTCACTTTTGGCCTTGAGGAAGTAAATCCATGACTTCCGAGAATGATCATCTATGAACAAGACATAATACAAGCATCCACTCAAGGAAGGTGAAGACATGGGTCCACAAATGTCAGAGTGAATCAAATCCAACATACCTTTAGATCTATTCTTACTTCTGGAAAATGATTTCTTAGTGTTCTTACCTAGAGCACATCCTTTGTAGATTCCATCATGTTTGGGAGAGACCTCTGGCATACCTATGACTATCTTCTGTAACCTTGGAAGAGCTGTATAGTGAAGGTGTCCAAACCTTCAATGCCACAACTCACATGGATCAACTGTATGATGTACCAAAGCATGAGTGGAATCTTCGGAAGCCTTATAAAGACCTCCCTCTTGAACTCCAATCTGTACAACTAAGCTTAGTTTTTCATTCCTTGCTCATAGTAAGACCTTCTTGTCCATGAAGAGGACTCTGCAGCCCTTATCATCTAAGCCAATAACAAAGAGAAGATTCTTCTTCAAAACAGGAACACATAAGACATCATCAACATGTAAAGCCGTACCTGAATCAAGTTGAAGTGAAGTTGAGCCAACTCCTTAAATCTTGTAAGTGGAGTCATCTCCAAGTTCCACCTGTGTAGTGAACTTCTTCTTTTTGTAGCTAGTGAGAGCTCCACGGTTACCTGTCATGTTTCTGGAGGCACCACTTTTTACTAACCAAGAGTTAGCATTGTCGGTGATGGAACCAAGGAGAGAAGAGATCAAGTAATACTCTCTTCTAGGTTTGTATTTTTTGTTAGCCCTGGTGGTCTCCTTCTTCTTAGGTTCTTCTTCTTCTTCTTCTGCAGCAAAAGCTTAAAATCTTCTTTTGATTTTCTTCTTGGGCTACCTGCAATCCGTAACAAAGTGCCCAAACTTGTGACAATTATAGCATTCCACTTTTGAAACATCAGAGTGCTTACCTTGTGCTTTCTTTCCCTTCTTTTGCTGAGGGGAGGGATTCTTGAACTTCTTTGTCTTTGTTGTAAGTGCAAGGTTCCCTTCCTTAGTGCCAATTTCCTTGCCTGAAACTCTTCCTTCTTCTTCCAAGCAATCATGCCAAAGTCTATCGAAGCTTGGCTGTTTCTCAAGTCCACTCACTGATATCAGAAATGTTTCCCAAGAGTTTGGGAGACCATCAACTACAATCTGCACGAGGTCATCATCATCCATAGTAATACCAATAGTTGTAAGTCAATATCTTCCCTGTTCAATCTTTGTGAGGAAAGGTCCAACTCCTTCATCCTTGTTCATCTTCAATGTTCGAAGCCTTTTCTTCAAAACTCTCTTTTGACGGGGAGCCTTCTTTTCATATAGGTCTGTCAAGGTGTCAAAACATTCTTTAGTAGTCTTCAACGATGTGATGTTGGACATCAATGTTTCTTTGACAGAATCATAAATGATCCTTCTAGCCTTAGCTTGTTTCTTCTTGAAAGCAGTCTTGCCAGCATTAGATGTCAACTCTTCTATGACATTGAAAACTATGTCATCAAGGTCATTTTCCTCTTGTATGGATGTAAGCCTAGCTTTCCAGGAATTGTAGTTGGTTGAACCTTGAAGCTTCTATTCTGGTCTGAAAATGTTGGTAGCCATCTCTGGCACTTAGTCAAATGTCAAGTCTGCAAAATATCCCAAGGTCTAGGAAGAAAACAACAACCTCCTTTTGTTGGGTCTTCACATGCTAAGCTCTGATACCATGTTGAATTTTAGCATTGGCATGAATACTTTAAAATTTGCAGACTATTAGATAACAAATGACAAGTGCAATAAAACATCAACACATCAAAACATTGAACACAAGATTTTTTCACTTGGGAAACCTTTAAAGGACAAAAACCCCAAAAGCATTAGTAATTCATCTCTTAAATGAGATGAGTTGAGTTCTTCAAAAAAATCTTCAAACCCTAATAGGTTTGATCCATGGAAACCAAAAATTCACAAAAAATTATTTTTACATAAAAAAATCAAAATAGGGCTTGCTTCCCTAATTCCTCTTCTGCTTCTCGAGATCAAGATGACCATATCTGTAGTTGCCTGGTTGTCTCAACTGCCTTCTCGTATGTATTGCTGCTTGCCCAGGTTTTCTCTCCTGCCTGAACCTGCTAAATCTCTGCTCGGACCTCACAGCTGCTACCCGAACCCTACCCGTATCCCTCTGCTACTACTCGAGCCCTGTTGGGCTTCTCCTACTGCTTCCCGGAGGTCTGGTAGACCTCTGTCTACTAGCCCGAGGTCTTTTAGGGCTGCTGTGGGTGCCCAGAGGCACTTAGCAGGCTGCCTCGAGCCCCGTTAGGGCCTGTTGTAGGTGTCCATGGGCACTAACAGGATAACCAAGCCATGCTAGGGCTAGTCGTAGCTTCCCGAGAGTGACCGAAGGTGAGGAGAGGGTTGTCGAAGGGAGAAGGGGGCTGCCCGAAGTGTTGCCGGTGAGTATCACAGTCTTCCTGTGAATAAATCAAGCTGTTCGTGAAGGTAAAGAGGGATAGGGTAAAACACTAGCACATGAAGAAGTAAAAGATGTTGCTGTTGTTTGATGAGTGAAACCCTAGGTTAGGGATAGTTGCAATACGAATGGGTGCCCTAGCTAGAATCCTCTATTCTAGGGAAGAACCATAAAAAGTCTTCTCCTTCAAAAACCAACGAAAGTCTTCTTTGGAGCAGTTGTGGATGATAAGCAAGTGTGTGTGATAATGAAATGGACTGATCTTCTTTTATAGCCTTTGAATCACCTATAAGTGGACCAAAACTGAAAAGAACAAAATAATATTATTTTATTATTTTATTACTTTGACTTTCACCTTTAGTGGTACTAAAGATCTTTTTGCACTTTCACTTTGATTCCTTAGTGGTACTAAGGGTCCTTATGTATTTTAGACTTTTACTTTAGCCTTCTTCAAGTGCCCTGTGGTTAAAACAAATGGTCAAGGCAATCCTTCATCCCCACTCAAGGTACATCATCATAAACAAAGAGAATTACTAATGCTTTTATCTCACACTCCATGTGCTACCATGGTCGGGTAGTAAGGTGTCTTAACCAGAGCTAGCTAATCCCTAGAGAAGATCGCAAAGCCCATAGATCGAGGGAGGAGTGTCACACATGCCCATACCCAGTCTAGGGCTTATAGTGTTATCCTGGTAACAGACCAGGTGCCTCAGCCATAGGATGCATAATTTGACCCAAGGTCAAATACTTGTTAACAAACCAAGCACCTCCATTCTCCTGGAGAACGGCCCTCATCCCTGGGCCGAGTCCCTAGTCCCGAACTAGGTTAAATTCTTGGTAAGTGACCAGGAACCCCCATTCAGAGAATGGCCACTCAGCTCTAGGTTGAGTCCCCCAGTGCTAGATTGGTTCCACATCCTGGTCCCTGACCAGATGTCCCCATTCAATAGAATGGTCACTCAGCTCTAGGCTTAAGTCCCCTAGTGTTGGACTGGTTCTACATCCTGGTCCCTGACTAGATGTCTCCATTCAATAGAATGGTTACTCAACTCTGGGTTGAGCCCCCTAGTGGACTGGTTCCACATCTTGGTCCCTGACCAGATGTCCCAATTTTCCTCAAAGAATGGCTCTCGATGCTGCTCAGGAAAAATCAACACAACCTCCAAGAGGAAAAGTTCCAAATACAATAACCATTCTTGACAAAACATTACATAGCTTACTACTCTATATATATTGCTTCAATAGCCAAAACCATAGTTGTTTGTGGTCCCACTATTAAAAGGGATTTTATCCAATAAAGATGGCCCTTTTACATTAAGTATATATGGGCCTTCTAGTTTTGAAGCAAATATAGAGCATGTATGGTGAGATTCCCTTTAGATATGTTTAGAGCCTATTATGGATTCAGTGATTGATTCTAGGATTCAAGATGTCGTGATTACATCTTGTGATGGATACAATGATACTTATACAATTTGTAGGATTGAGATTCAAGCACACTGGGATACTACGGTGAGCAAAGATGTGATATTTGATGAGCGTGCGAGATCTCCTAGTTCACAACATTCTCCTTTAGTGGTTGAGGATAATGTATAGGTCATTCTTCTAGAGATTGATTCAGAGACAGAAGATGTGTTATATTTAGAGATTCAAGTTGAGTAAGATGCAAAGGGAGTTGAGGTGAGATTGAGTATGCATATTCTCTCACTTCATATTGAAGGAGGCTAGATGGCCCACTCAAACATTACAACATGCATGGTGAGACACATTTGAGCCAGGTTCTGATCCCTGCACATTGATTATGAGATCTTTCAGTGTGTAGGGTTCTCTTGGATATCATTTTTGCTTTTCATGTGGGTCTTTTATGTTTACAAGTTGTTTAAAGAAATAGTTTCAAAAACAACCTTTTTAATGGTGGTTGAAGATCCTTTGATATTGTTTCCACATTCATGGACTAAAATCTATTTTTTTCAAATGAACTTCTTGCCCTTCATTTAGAAGAGATTTTATAGCATTAATTCTCCACTTAATAAAATTGCATTATAGTGTATCATTTTTTATGGATACGCAATATCTCCTTTTTCTATGTAACTTATTAATGTTGTACCTAATTCCCAAATAGACAGATAAGAGAGATAAGATAATTTTATTAAAATGTCCAATAAATGACCATTGAAGTAGGTCAATGAGATTACCAAATACCATGGTGCCAATACAAAGCGAGAATTTGAACACGACTCTTATAAAAAGGAAGATGCATAATGTAAAACGTTAGACTAAGCTAAATCAATTTGTCCTTTTTGTACATAGAATGTTAATGTTGTACCTAATCCCCAAACAAAATATAAGAGAGATAAGATATATTTGTTAATGTCCAACAAATGACCATTGAAGTAGGTCAATGCGACTACCAAATACCATGGTTCCGATACAAAGCGAGAGCTCGAACACGACTCTTATAAAAAACAAGATGCATAAAGTAAAGTGTCGGACTAAGCTAAAGCACAAGAACTAGATTTCGAAAGTGAAGAGCAGATTTCAAAGAAGGATGTACAATGTGAATGGATCCAAAGTCTGGAGTGCCAAAAGAACACAAATCTAGAGTGCCTAAAAATCTTGGGCATTAGGGTTTGTTAGGGCTAGCTCCCTAACATTCGAGACCAAGTGGAGAAAACTCAGGATAGAAAACTATCGAGAGGAGAACCTAGAGGAGGATTTAAACTACATACTATGTTGCTGCTTGGAAGAGGTTGATAATCATTGGGGTTTGGGTGATCTAGTTTGACTATTGGGATGGGATTTGGACTGACAATGTCATTGAGGCCTTCATGAATTGGGGATAGTCCCACGAGCCTGCATTTACATGGAATTGGAGCCAAGATTGTTATATGTCTATCTCTTGGTGCTCCTCATGGATGGGAACACTGTAAAAAATGAAGTGATCATCTAGGTAGAGATTAGTGTAGGAGGAAGTTAGAGAGTATGGGAATGACGCTCGAGGGTTTCTTAGATGTATAAGGCCAAGCATATCCAATCAAGGTATTTGAAGAAACTAGAGAGGGTTTGTAAGTCCCTGAATAAACAATGGTGTGAGGGCTTATGACATGTATAAATACAAGCATATCTAGTCGAGGTGTTTGAAAAAGTTTGAGAGGGTTTATAACTCCCTAAATAATCATGCACACAACACTCTTCACAAATTTTCGTTTCTTTGTTTCATGGAAAACAATCATCTAAGATAGTAAAGATAGTAATGATGATGCCTCCCCCAAAGATTCTTCTCTTATTTAAATCTCTCTTTTGCATGAATGATGAGAGTAAAAGAGATAGCCCTATTCAAACTCTCTTTGATTGCATGAATGTAGGAGGTAATTATGTTCTCCAAAAAGGATGGAGTCTTTCCACTCCTTACCTTCTCCACTTTAATTATTTCATTAAATTAAAACTAGGCCTTCTAACTAGCCACCATCAATACTAAGATAGTGAAGGGTTAAGATAAGTACATGGGAAATTACAATAAAACAAGGTTATGAGATATAGGTAGCTAGGATTGTAATCAACCCTTTGGAACCCCTTACCTCTTGTGTTGTGGTGGAATCAACCTCATAGGTGCTATTTCCTAGTCAACTTACCTTGGTTTGTTGATTAATTATTGAAAATATAAGCATTCGCTAGTTAGGCATCGTCCTTAAGATTTGCACTAGGAATTTATACAAAACATTTCAATTTATTACACACAAGTTCATTTATAATTGGACACCCATCAATATATCCATTTATACATAATTTGGTCCAATGCATCCAAAAGGTCAAAGTGAAGATATTACATAAAGTGCATACACAAATGTGCAATGTAAGATGGATCCATTAGGCTACCAGACCTTTCTATCCCTCAATATATCCATTTATGCATAATTTGGTCTTTGTCCAATGCATCCAAAAGGTCGAAGCCATGATATTACCCAGAGTGCACAACTAAATGTGCAATGTAAGGTGGATCCATTAGGTTTTACAATATCTTTATAAGATCCAAAAATAAATACGGGTTTATTCTTTAGAACCCGTAAAAAAACCTAGAGATCCAAGAAAAACCTAGTTCTGCAACATATGATATGATGCCAATATCCATTAGTTTTTTAATCAATGAAGTAAATTGGGAGAGTAAGGTTCACACCCAGCCTGATTCCATGTTGAAATTTTCAAGGGTCGACTAGAGAATCAATGGAACCAAATCTCACCTAAATTTTGAAATAGCCTCACAACTATGCTAAACAGAGATAGGTCTAGTGCACTAGAGAGAAAATGAAAAACCCAAGCACAAGTGCTAAAACACAAAATAACACAAGTTCCCCTAAGAGAAAGATGCCAATCACAAGAGATGCCAAAATTAAGTACCCTTAGGCTTATAACACTTTGTATTTTAGATCAAGAAGATCAAAAGATTAAATTATCCAAATGAGAGCATGAGTTGCATATTTATTCAAACTCTAGTGAGGAATCCCTTAAAGAGGGGGTTGTGGGATCACAAACAAGGGCACACATCCTAAGAGAGTTATTGATCCTAAATATCAACTTTGACTAGGTTGTTCTTAACCATACCTAGTCACTTACAATTAATAAAGATAATGGCTTTAGCCATAGTTACAAGTAACAATGATACATGAGTTGTGGCCATGTATAGATTACACTAATAATTTGAACACTTACAACAATGTCCAAGAAACATGGTAGATTTGAAACCAATAATTAAAAAAATTAAAAAAATGGACATTGAGAGCAATCAATATGCATGGTAGATTTGTGTTACTTATAGCACTGAATTGTTTCGTTTGCACAAAGTCCAGGAAACTTGCTTCTGCACAAATGTTAATTGTTCATTGGAGCACACAAGGGATGTTCCATTTGAGACATCAATCCTTTCCCATAATGGAAGGTTGGATGGTCTTTTAGTGCAAGTGATGCACATTGTAACACACAACTTGAATTAGTTCTCCTAATTTATTTCCAACCCATGGTATATGCGTTGCCTTGCTAGGTGCATCAAGCAAATATAGACTCAACTTGGGATGCCTTACCTTCTAGGCACATCATGCACTAGATGACCTTTCCCCATGTACTAAAAGGTCTAAGAATATAATTGCCTCCTACATGCAATCAAAGAGATATTGAATAGGGATCTCTCTTTCCCTCTCATCATTCATGGAAAAGGGGGATTTGAAAAAGAGAAGAGTCTTTTGGGGAGGCATCAAAACAACTATCTTAGAGGACTGTTTTCCATGAAACAAATTGGTGAAATTTTATGAATAGAGATGGAAGGTAGAATCATAAAGATATTGTAAAGGAGGTTGCAGTGTAGCAAACTAGGTTGAGTAAAGAGCCATCTCCATACCCGATAGATTGTTGATAATTAATGTCCAAGAACCAAATTTCTGCTAGAGTAAAATTTGAAAGCTTCTTGTTGCTCATATTGAAGAGCAATGATAAGAATAGAGTTCTTGAGTTATTGTGGAGCAGAGAAGGGGGTTTCTTATTTTGTTGTATGGGGTAGTAGAGGGAGTGCCATAGCTAGATTGATTGGATGATTAGCATTATATCTATGCAGTCAATTTTTTTCTCAATTTTAGATGCTTTTGGGACGGGATGCATGATCTTAGAGTCTTCAAACTTGTCTCTTTCACCCTGGTGATCTCATATCCTGGATAGAGGGGGGCATCCACAAAGGAATGCACACGGGTGGGTAATAAATTGCTCACACTCAGTCAGTTGCTTGGTTCAACTTTTGGATAACATAAGTACTCAATCTTTGTTATGGAATTTCTTATTATGTTTTGTTTACAAATCTTTGTTGTTTATGAATAAATGCACTAAAATTCCCATAGGCATTAATAAGTAAATTGACTCTATATTTTCTACAAATTGTTTTAGAAATGCATGAGAAGTATGTAAGTTAATTGTTTTCCAATAACCATTAAAGAGGAATTGATCATTTGATTATTTGGATACATAATTAGATGATTATTGTCTTAAAGGAATGAGTTTGTGTTGTGAGTATATTGATGAAGAAAAGGATCTTAGTAATTTCATATTATGTCATTTACTATCACAGGCCTTCAAAAATTAGAAATTGATGTCTATATATAAACATATTTTGAGCAATAGAGTTATCATGCATAAAATGATGGTATGATAAGCCTAATTTCCAATTAGGAATGTGGTATCCAATTTAGTTTTTACAGACCATGTAGGTTGTTCAAATCATTGAAGATCGACAATCTCACGTATATGGTGCAAAGTTTTGATATTACTCCAAGAAGTTGACAAATGCAATGAGATTTTTCTTCATCCTGAAATTTCGTGAAGGTATTCCATGACACACTTCCTTTGGATAAATTTGTGATGGTGTAAACTTTGAAGTGACAAAACCCTCAACAAATGAAATACTAAATCTAGGTCCACTAACCATTGAAGGAATTGGTTATTTTTACTTTCATTATTTCAGTTACATTTGTAGGTCTATGGCGACTCAATATCCTAATGGACCTGAATAATTCCTTACTTTTACTGATGGTTTTTCTCTTCTTACTTGGGTATATCATTTTCAATCCAAGCTTGATGTTTTTCGAAACTTCAAGGACTTAAAACTATTACTGGAAAATGACGTCAAGACAAAGATCAAGTGTCTCAAGACTGATTGTGGAGAAGTCTATACCAGTAGTGCTTTCCAAACATTTCTCAAAGATCACAAGATCTCTTGGCGTGAGACTCTTTCATAGGAAGATGAAGTATCTGTATGGAATGTTACCTCCTAGATTTGCAATTGAAGTATAAAATTCAAAGTGAAACTCTAGGGGAACTAAGGAAGGCTTCCCATTGTCACCACAACTCTTCCCCTAACTTTAGTATAGCTCTCCTCTAACATGAGGGGGGATTCCTTGACTTGGAATTACCAAGTTATGACAAGAAGGGTCAAGGTGATTATGAAGAAAAGCTTTAGAAAATTAATGTGTTGTAGCATAACAAACAAAGTGAGAAAATAAGGTGATGGAGGACAGGGACTAATGTATATCAAATGTTGGGAAATTTGGGTCAAGAAGCATTGCTAAAAAGAGGGAATTTATGTGAATGATTAAGGAGAAAGAGATACTAAAAACATGCAACAATCAACCTTAATAATGCTGGAAATTACTATAGAAATATGGTCTTGGAGATCCCTATTGGTGCCAGTCTTGAACAATGTTAGGATGGTTCAAGATTAATACATTAAAAAATACAACAACAAAAAGGTACAAGAAGGATAACCTTCTCACATTACACCCATCCAAATAACATATATTCCATTACAAGGTATTCCACAACTAGTTTGTTACAATGGATTTCTAGAATTAATCAACAACATCTAAGAGCATGAAACAATAAGCTTCACATATAATGGAAATAGTACCTTCCAAATATATGTATAATGAAGCTCCAATATGAGAGACTAGTCACAAATCCTACCATAACCAATGAAGGAGAGAGCTACTCTTTAAATAGAGTGAGATCTATCTCTCTTACAATAAACAATGATTGTTTTCTTAGATCCATCAGTTCTCCAAGGAATATCGATAAAATATTACATTTCAAACCTCCTAAATAAATTCCCTACTAAAAATAGCATTAAGTTGTTAAGATCCACTTTCTTCTCTAAGAAGAATCAATAAAATATGATAGACACATCCTTATCTTAAAGGAAAACAATATAATATGCTCTATCACATAACCAACTCATGATATAAGTCAAACAATAATAGAATAATAAATGGTTATATCACATGTAATAACCTCCAACAAGATAAGCTCAAGAAGGGTGGGACACCTCCCCAAATGATTCGTAAACTGCTGTGGATAATCCATTGCAATAGTTTGTCACACCATATATTCTAATATTCTACAATACCTTTTTATGGAGTGCTTTACTTTATATTACGGATTGCATGCTACTAAATGCTGAAATAAATGCAAACAAATACGCACCATCCACACAATGAGCATAAGCTATACACTAAAAAAATCCAATAAGGGAAAGACCCAACTAGAAGGTGAGTTTTATGCTTTGCTATTTTCTTCTTAGTAATGTAATGCAAAGACAAGGAAATGGGAACTCACCAAGGAGTTGTCATGGACTCCGTTACCAATATGGATGCTATTGTATATTGTTCCATAGTTGAGAAAAGCATATGGGAGTAGGATACTGATGTAGAACAAAGGAAGCAGAGATTGTATATTATTCCATTGTTGAGAACAAAGCATATGGGAGTGGGATATTAATGCAGACCATAGGAAGTAAAAGATCATGTAGTAGTGATACTGGTCACAATGTCCATGGCAACTCCATAGTGAGTGGCCCTTTCTTTGTATTTGCATTTTTGTAGTGAGAAGAAAATACTAGAGTAAAGGCCTTACCTTCAAGTTGATTTTTCCCATATTGGGTTTTTAGAGGGTATATCTTGTGTTTAAAGTGTGGAAGGTCGATCATTTTCTTGTTTCTTTCATTTTAGTTTTAGCTCATTTAAGTTTATTTTAGCATTAAGCGAGTAACATTAAATCTACAATCTAAAGTAAAGAACTCTATAATAAGATATTGTAAAATGGTAGATATGTTGTGATAAACTATTCTAGTGGAATATCCATGGTAGTTTTCCCCTGTCATTTTTTGAATTTTCTCTCCTTTTATTGGCAATACTACTCAAATACGAACCTACAAATGAATGGAAGCTTAATGTTTGCCTCCTCTTCCTCTAACTTGAAAGTCCTTAAAACTTATTTGTGATGCTTTGCACCGAACTGGTAGGTCCTGTAGGTTCAATATACACATTAGACGAAATTTCAACTCAAAATGGGCCTCCTAAGAAAAATAATAGTTAAAATAATAAAATAATATTTATTAATTTTGGAGGAAGAAAAGAAAAAAACTACTTTTTTTGTTCGTCTTTTCGACATCTCCCTATGATTTTACTCAAATTTCGATCGGGAGAGCTCCCTAGATGCGAAATTAAATTCCGCATCCAACGAGTACCCACTCGGCATACTTTTGAGGGACCCGCTACCCCAAAAACAAGAAATACCTGAAAAAACGCGATGACATCATCATCGTGTTTTTTCAGGTATTTCTTTTTTTGGGGTAGCGGGTCCATCAAAAGTATGCCGAGTGGGTACTCGTTGGATGTGGAATTTAATTTCGCATCCAGGGAGCTCTCCCGATCGAAATTTGAGTAAAACCACAATGAGATATGTCGAAAATATGAACAAAAAAAAGTAGTTTTTTTATGATACATATCCCCAAATTTATATTAAAAAATTGTTTAAGACCTATACGGTATTTCAAATCTTAAGCATTTCATTGGTTAACACATGATGACATGGAATTTGAATTAGTGTTAAAAGGCCCATTTTGAGTTGAAATTTCCTCTAATGCCCCTTATAGATTGGTGGTACAATACCACCAGCAAAATGTGGTTGTAGAGGGGAAGAACCATTCCATCGTAGAGACAAGCAAGGCTATGACCCATACCGGGGATACCAAAATGTCACCCTATGAAGCTATTTATGAAAAAAAAAACCTCCATTCTTCACTTTGTAATTACAAAGCATACCCAAGGTTTATGAAATTGATACCACTCTTAACACTCAAGCACCATTCTCCATACAGTTAGGGACCCTTTGGTCTTGGATCAAAATAGAGTGAAGAAATGGGTAGATCAATGCCATTAAGAGTTCTCCTTTGAGGAAGAGGATCAAGTGTTTCTTCATATCCAACCCTATAAGCAAGCATCTTTCAAATAAAAGAGTCACCAAAATCTCACCCTATAGTCATATGGTCCCTAAAAAATACTCCAACACATTGGACAAGTTTCCTATAGGTTGGCTATCCTATCCCACTCCA
>LPNX010732703.1:101285-120741 GCA_001517045.1 Pseudotsuga menziesii | reverse complement strand
ATATTATTTTATTATTTTAACTATTATTTTATTATTTTAACTATTATTTTATTATTTTCCTTAGGAGGCCCATTTTAGACCCCAAAATTTCTCTAATGTATGTACTATTTCATGTGTCATGTTTGAAGAAAGCAGTGGGTTCAAAATAAACCTTCCAACACTTAATAAAGATGGTTCCATTTGGTCATAATGAGAAGCCGTACAAGACAAAATCTAGCTTCGATTCCACTAATGCATTATCTCAAAAGCATTAATCTAATGGAAGGATATGCAATGAGAACATGTTATTTGAGCATTTTCAAACTTATGACCTTGAGGACAAATACTTTTTAAGGGGAAGGGCTTGTTATGGTCCTACCTTTAGAGACATAGAGTTGGTCTAGCTTATAGAGAAACCCATCCTAGAGATGATAATTAGGCTTACTTTCACCTTCTTCTTTACGAACTTTTCTTCACACTTGTTGAAACACCTCCCTAAAGTCCTCATCTTCTATGTAGGCCTATTTGTTTGCATCATGGGTGAAAGGTTCCATGTGCATAAGATTTCCCAGTGCTGTGATCTTGGATTAGTGCTACATTTCTTATACTTGATGACTAGATGAAATTGCTGTAAAAAACCCATCCACTTGTAGTGTCTGGTTTGCTGAAGCTTACTCTAAGCATGCAAGTATTACATGTGTTGATGATCAGTGTGGATGATGGTCTCCTTGTCCATCAGATATTCCTTCCACTTCTTAACAATTTGAACCATAGCAAAGAGTTCCTTATCATATATAGGGTAGTTTAAGACTCCTCCATAAAACATGTTAGAATGATAATGTATTGACTTACTTCCTTGCAACAAGACTACTCCCATAGCATACCCACTTGCATATGTCTCCACTTCAAAAGGCTTAAGGAAATGTAACAATAAAATAATAAATTAATATTAATATTAATTTATTATTAATTAAAAGACTATCTAAAGTCAATAGTCATGCCCTTTTACGAAAAGGTGCATGACGAGCTTATATAAAGCCCAAACCTATGTAACTATTTATCATCTTATCTATCATACAATACATTTTTACATTACTATTGATCCATTTATGGACCACTTACATTACTTACATTGGGTTTCCCCATAAAAACAGTATTTTACTGTTCCAGTGGTATCAGAGCGAAGTTAGAGTTCATGATTACGGTTTTTAACCACTATATTAGGGTTTCCCTAAAAAATAGGACCTTGTCCAAAAAAACGAAAAAAAAGAAGAAAGAAAAAAAAGGTAAAAGTAAAACCGTACGTGGTTTCATAATAAGTGAATTTGGGTTTATTCTCCAACAACAAACAAAACAACGATATTTGAACTTAGGTGGGAAGGTAACAATTATTCCTCCCAACCCCTAATCTACACCATTTTACAAAACTAAAGGGAAAAAAATCTAAAAGTGCATAATAATTTCTACTAAGAAGCAAGTGGGATTTGAACTTAGGTGGGGAAGGTAATAATCATTCCTCCCAACCACCCAATATACAAGAAGTCTTTAGGGATAGAAAATTAATTATTTTAACCTTAAAAAAATATATTATAATAATAATAATAATTACTTAATAATTGTATTAAATAAAATTATTAAATTACAAGAGTAAAGAAAAACAAGACAAAATCGATGAAGACAAGAAATCAATCAAAAGGAAAACCAACTATCATCAAAGAACACCAGAAGTCAAGAATTATGGCGAATTCTAAATCAAAATTGTGTCCCAACTACACGTAGCATTGGATAAAGTATTTGACATGACAAAGCTAGATATTTCTAAGGGATTAATAGAGCAGGAGAATCATTATCTAAAAAGTCGTATTGAAAGATTATCTACTCAAATTGAGGATAGTAATGAGTAAAAAATATACCAATCAGAATCTACAAAACCAAAAAATCATGAAAGATGCAGTCGAGAATAAAGAAGAAATAAAATGATCAAACAAAATCATCAAGGACAAAGATGACAAAATCACGCAAATTCATACAAAAGTAAAATGCCAAGAAGTAGAGAATTGTCGCCTTCAACAACATATTGAGGAATTCCAGCAGAAAGAGGACGACTCAAAAAAAGCGTACAAGTTGGAAATTACGAAAGTCAATAGCACATTAACAAGTAATAATAAAGAAATATATCGATTAAGAAATAATAATAAAATATTAATTACGAAGATTAAAAAACTGAAACATAGTCACAAGAAGGAACAATCCAATGAATACCTCAAACGAAGAGTTCTAAAAAATCAAGAAGAAAACCAACGCCTAAAGAATCTTAATCAAGAACTAGAGAAACAAACTGAGAAGTTAAAAGTGGATAAAATTCCCAAGATGAAAGGTTCGAGAAGATTTAGAGTAAAAACAATCTACTAGAGGACAAAATAACAAAAATACAGAAAGAAGCATCTAGACTCTCCGAAAAACAAATTCAAGTAGAGGAAGTGAAGGAAGTCCTTGTCGTAGTTCAGAAGGAAGAAAAACAAACAACACATATGCCTTACAGACATCCCAATTATAATTGTCATTTTGAACAACAACAAGGTCAAAATGAGTATTCACAAAAGAGTTATGTTGACAAGAAAACAGTTTGACATACTAAGCAACAATTGAGACGAGGCATTTCCCAAAACAATCTCAGAGGTCCGATCAAAATAGATATGGGATGGACCACAACAAATACGATGTGACCATTCTCCTCGGGAATGCATAACTCGTATCATCTTATCTAATCAAGTTTTGCAAAGGATCTAGAGATGGCAGTTCAAGCAAAATCAAACATTGTTGTCAATGAAGCTTTGAGGACAAAGTTTTCGTTAAGGGGAGGGCAATGTAACAATAAAATAATAAAATAATATTAATATTAATTTATTATTAATTAAAAGACTATCTAAAGTCAATAGTCATGCCCTTTTACGAAAAGGTGCATGGTGGGCTTATATAAAGCCCATAACCTATGTAAATATTTATCATCTTATCTATCATATAATATATTTTTACATTACTATTGATCCATTTATGGACCACTTACGTTACTTACATTGGGTTTTCCCGTAAAAATAGTATTTTATTGTTCCAAGAAATTAGACAATGCAAGAGCTCATGCTTGATTGATCTTTCTTTTTTAAGTTCATCAAAAGATTGATGCATATTCGTTCCCCACTGAAAACCGTTATTGTTGGATATTATGGTATGGAGTGGTGCAATCACAACTAACAAATGATGCTATAACTTTTGTAGTTATTGTGCTGCCCCAACAAAGTTTCTAACTTCAGTGACATTAGTAGGAATTTGCCACTTGATGATGGCCTACATCTTTGCAGGGTTTACTTTAGTTCCCCTCCACCAATCACATGCCCTAGATACACCAATGACTACATGAAAAATTCACATTTATTGAGGTTTTCCAGCAATTGATTCTTTTTAGGGTATCTAACAACTACATGAGATGTGAGATATGCTCTTCCTAGGTAGAGCTATAAAATAATATATCATCTAAGTACACTACATATGGATCTAGAATGGACACAATACACCATTCATCAATCATATAAATGTAGTCGATGCATGACACAAACCAAAAGGAATCAATTATTCATATAGACCTTATCTTGTATTGAAGGTAGTATTTTAGGTGTCTTATTCTTTAACTCATATTTAGAGGTATCCCAATTCACATCCAACTTGGTGAAGCAATTGGCATGCTACCATTGATCTAGAAAGTCATCAATCCATGAGGGTTATGTTATTCAAAGCTTTGTATTCAATACACATTATCTATGTCCCATCCTTCTTGGGTACTATGATGATATGTGACACACAAGGTGAGGTGATTTGTTGAATTACTCCCTACTCCAATAGTCATTGCAACTGTTTCTTCACTTCATTTGCTTCTAAGAGGGATTTCTTGTATATCCTAATATTTGGCAATGGGGGCTCAGACAACAACTATATCTCATACTCCACTTCCATCTTAAGTATTAACCCTTTAGGTTCCTAGAACACTTCTTTATATGCTTACAAAAGCTCCTCCAATTGTTGTTTCAATTCTTTCATACATCCCTCCAAGGATGCCTTTAATTTTAATGATTCATCTCTTGAATGATTCTCCCTTACCAAAATTAATACAAAATTCCCATTGGAACTTATAAATTTCTTGGCTTGGCTAGCACTTACTAGAGATATCTTGGATTTACCTTTGTGTGCATTGATGATGGACTTCCCAAGGCTGGATCAGGTGGTACTGGTTTTCTTTCCTCATGAAGATTGCATCCCTTAGGTACTTGTAGTGGTTTACAAACACTACACCATACACATCAAGTGGTACTGCATCTACTTCCACTGCATCAATATTCCCCTTATAGCAAATTTGATCTTACATTGCTTATTGACTCTGAACTCTGCATCCTTATTTACATGTCCTAAAGGATAAGAGTGAGGAAAGTCATGAACTTCCAATCCAATATCATTGACTAAACCTCTTGCGATGAGGTTGGCCTATGAAGTGGAATCAAATAGAGCATCCACCTTTCTACTTTTAACATGGATATTAATATGGAAGTGTTAAGTTATCTCCTTCTCTTCCTCGGTTTGGAGGCTACTTAGATTCACCTCCTTTTTTATTGTGGTGCAAAAAAAATTTCATCTACATCTAAGATACTACTCTATTTGGTTACTTGCATCCATGGATTAGCATGTTTTTCTTCTTGGAAACCTTCTTATAATTCTTTGGATTCGTCTCAAGATGTAGCTTCCAACACTTATCTTCAGCATGGCCATTGATATTACAATGGTTGTATTGGTTGTTTGGATCCTTGCATTGTTTTGTAGTTCATGTTATCTTCTTGTCCTTTCCTTTCCACTCCTATCCCTCCTTGGAAACACCTTGGAATTCTTTCTTCTTGGAACCACTTGGTTGTTCTTTAGTCTTACCCATATTCTTTAGATACAATGCTTGCACACAAGGCTCATCAACTTTCCTACGTTTGAAGAATGTCACTTGCATTCATAAATGACTGTGTAGAACACCTAGATACTTGATAAGTACATCCAAGTTATTTGGATATATACCCAACACAATAGCCATTTTTTTAAACTCAATGGCGTAGTCTTTCACACTCTACCTTTTCTAATGTCAAAAGTAATTCCAATGGATCCATTGGTTCTCTTTGTACCCAATAGGATAGAACTGGGACTTGATGAGGGTTTTAAACACGTCTCACTTAGTTATTTGGGGGATCAACCTCCAACATAAGTGTCTCCACGCGAATTTCCCACAAATAGTGCATGGACCTCTAATTTCAATCGATCAAATGGAATCTTTTACTCCTGTGTTATGTACTTTGAAATAAAATTATAATTGTTGCAACTATTAATTCAACTTAACAACGCCAATCTCATCTTGTTAGGGTTAGATGTCCATTTTTGCTTCTACTTTGAATAAATATTGGGAAGAAGTCTTGGAATTGGAACTTGGTTGCTTTTTCTTTCGCACTTTATTGGGTCTTCATTGTCTCCAAATTTCTCATCTGATCTAACTTATAAGTTAGAGATACCAAACTACTTGAAAGGTCCAAACTTGTTTTCTAGAGATTCCATGAGAATGACCATATTGCAAGAGATGATGAAGATTTGTGATTCCATATTTGAAAAACTATCCGTTACCTCATCCCATGGATTTTTAACACTGGAATCATTTGCCATAACTAAGATTTTAAGAATTTTTTCTTCTACGACTTCTTGGATTCTACAACTTCCTACAAAACCTCAAAGAAAATTGCTTTGGTGACAAATATGATCTTGTGGATATTTCCACTATAATAGTTGTCACAACAAATCTTCTAATATTCTATAATCTCTTTTGATGAAGTGATTTACTTTAGATTGCATATTCAATGTTATTTCACTTAATGTTGAAATAAAGTGAAATGCACTAAAATTAAAATTAAAACATGAAAATACACAAGATCCATACAATGAACACAAGATGTACCCATCCAATACTAGTAAACCTAGTTAGGAGGTGAGACCTATGCTCTATAATTTTCTTCTCAATCATGTAATGCAAATACAAAGAAAGGGGATCTGACTATGGAATTTCATGGACTTTTTGGTGAATATGGATTCTACACGCACTACAAGGAAAAGAGCATGTAGTGGAGGTCATACCAGAGGTTTTTAGTGTTACAAGATTGGCTAGAATTGTCAAAAAAACCTTTGCTACATCCTCTGCAACTGGTAGCGGACATTTTAACGAAGTTTTTTGTGGATATTTATAATAACTAAAGAAACTTGGCGGGGAGAGGCTATATCGTATTTTTTTTATTAGTGCACTTGTTTAAAAAATAGTGCATCGGTGCGTACATATTAATACACACTAGTACAATATAATAAAGATGATACTCACTGGTGCACTCCAGCACATAGAGCATCGACATGCAACAAAATTTATCACCGCCTGATGCTTTAAAACAATATATACACCAAGACGTTGTAACCAAACCACCACTAATGCTTATTTATTGATCAAACGCATTGGTGCAATATGTTAA
Organism: Pseudotsuga menziesii; assembly: GCA_001517045.1. NCBI lineage: Eukaryota > Viridiplantae > Streptophyta > Pinopsida > Pinales > Pinaceae > Pseudotsuga > Pseudotsuga menziesii. The sequence goes on along the minus strand of LPNX010732703.1, from coordinate 114,175 downwards.
GACACATGCATTAACAATTTTCTACATATTTAAAATCTAACAACGGATTTTATATATCATAACTCACTGGTGCATTTCATCATAATAAATACCAGTGCATTTTAACAATTAGAAAGGATTGGGGTAATTAATAAAGATAAACACACCAATAAATGCGACTGGGTCGTGGACTTTAAAAATAATAATGGCGTGGTAAATATAAATTAGAGGACTGAGACGCATCATTCAATAAAATGCATTATGGCATAAAATTTGATCAAATGCACCAATGCGTAACATTTGACCAAATGTACAGGTACACCATTAAGTATCAAAATCACTATAGCTTATTTTTTGAACAATGGTTATTGACATTGCAATGGAATATCTATTTTATTTTTTATTTTTTAATTCCATTATTCATAAACAACTGGAATATTTTTTTATAGAGCTATTCATTTCAATTTTAATTAATGCATTTGTTTGGATTGATTTCTTATATCATAGATTCTATTATCTATTGTAATATTTAATCATCCATACATTTAGTTACCAATTTACCATTTCACATGACATTTGACAATGTTATTGGAGAATGCAATATAATATAAAAAAAAATTATTATATATCAATAAGAGACCCTTTGCCATATAAAATATGACAACATAAAGTCCACAATAATCAAAATGCCAACATGCATGTAATTGTTACACTTATTGGTAACACGTCTTTCAATTCAGACACTATGTCTAGTACATTATACAAAATTTTGATTTTCACAGATAATTATTTCAAAATATACAACAACTTGCATTAACATCCAAAATATATGGATCATCATTCTTCGCTAGAACTGTTATCAGTGCTCGAGCCACTTGCATCACTTGGGTTATTTGGCCAAATGTTTTGTTGATTTCCTCGATTGTTTTCCTCTTTTTCAACTTCCATCTGCAAACATAAAAATAAATTGTATTGAGTGTATCTACAATATTGTCGAGAATAATACAAAATAAAATAGATAATATAGAAAAATGTAAATTGAAAATCAACGTACCAGAGAAATAATTGCGTCCTGAATGTCACATATTCTTTCACAACAATGTCTCATGCCATCTACCAACAACTCTTCTGTTGGTTGCACTCCATACTCTTTTTACTACAAGTTTTATACCTCGTAAGAAATCATAGTTTTAACATAAATGATGTTTGTTATTCTATTACTTATATATTGAGAGAAGTAAAAGAAAATAGATACTTACAAATTCTACAATTATTTTTTGATACGCCAACATATACTCACAACCCTTGCATAACCCAATGTCAATCAATTCCTCTGATGAATCGTCTTTGTATGTTAATACTTGTTTCAAGGCATCCAAGGATGGTCAATAAAAATAAATAAATAAATATAAAGATCAAAACCATAATGAAATCTTAAGTTGTTATAAGGAAATCACAACTACTCACAAACATTGCTATCAACCCCTCTTTTCCTCATCGTCCAATCTTATGTGCTTAATGGGTTCCATTTTGTTTTATTTTCTGTAACAAAACAATTGATTTTTTTTTGTAAGCTGCTTAATTCTATTATAATACAGAGGCAAAAATTACAGATGTCAACATGACTAGAGGAGGTCGAAGGCAGTGAAGCCACCACCTCGACCTCTCAAAAAATGGTCGTATGAGAGAGCCATTAGCGATACTATTCCACTTTGAAAGTAAAGGCCGAGGCCAAAATATAGACATAGTTACATAATTTAACAGTAAATCGACAAAAACAAAGACAAGGGCTCGAAAAAAGACACAGGAATTGACCCAGAAATAGACATAGACTTAGGCCCAGAAATAGACATAGGCATTGACCCAGAAACAAACATAAACATAGGATTGGAAATAGGCACAAGCATGGATAATTAAGTCCATAAAAAACCACTTGACACGATATACAAAAACCAAAAAACCTGGACGGCTTGGTCATCAGATAGGTGGAATGTCTAGAATTTCCTCAGTTATGGGGCAGGCCCATCTTTCCTCTTGCGACTGGCTGGGTGAGTTGGTGGCAACTTTTGGAGGCATCTGAGGTTGTTGCTGCTGCGGAGCAGGTTGTTGGGCGGTCATCACCTTCAAACACTTGAATAACGGCTCCATCGTCGAAGGGATGGGGGCGGCGTGATGGTGCACCCAGTTGCACTACCACTACCTCCACCATTGGGCAGAACCAAACCACCCGTAGCGCTACCGCTACCTCCACCACCCCGGTCACAGCTGGCTCCATTCAGACCACCGTGTACTGAGATACCTGTGTTTCCTTTCCAAGTGAATGAGCTCTCCATTGTCGTGAGCTGAGCGTCTATCTCTGAGATTCTGGTCTTCACCGTTTGAACTGTGTCTCTGGCATCCGCCCAATTGGTAAGCATATCCTCCATTAAATTGCAGAGCATGTTCTTCATAAGCCAATAGTGATTGATTTGGCTACCATCCTGACTAGTTGCAAGCTTCTAATTTAGAACGCGGTTCTCCCAAGATTCCACGAAGAAGCGAACCCTGTTAAAGATATGCGGTTCATAGTCCACTGCAACCTCACTGAGCTTTGCCTCTGCCCGAGGTGGCTCTTCTTGGAATTCCACGCTGTCGCGGCATGCTGACCCTGATGCACTTCTTCTTCCAGAGATTATCAATTAGCGGGATGCATTCTGGGGTAGCGGACGCACTATGAATTTTCAAGCGCTCAACAAGCCAAGGAGTGCGCTTAGCTGAGCAAAGTCAAACCCTTATGTCCAAATACCACACCATCACGCTCAAAACCTTCTCCCTCCCTGCCATAGTACGAGCCATGAATGACGATGCAGAGCCTTGAAGGCTAGTATTGAACCAAATCTTTGCCACCGCACGTCGTAGGTGCGAAGGTGACGGTCTACTCTGCTCCCACGCTTGGAGGATGACGAAGGTTCTCGAACGTGTCTTCACTGCCAAGGTTAACATGATGATCATCACGCGTCCGTTGCTTGGATTAAGGGAGGGTGTGTCGATGATCCGTGGAGCAGTGACCCGCATCCGGGAACAAAACAATTGAAAATTAATATTTAATGCTAAATTAATTAATTATATGAATACATTATACAACTTTGTCAAGAACTTTATACTCAAAACAAGAACTCTAGCCATAAAAAAACATATTTTTGAGTCAAAACATCAAAAACAATCTTCAAATCGAAAAGTGGTGATATTGGTAGAATCAATTTTTTTCTTTCTTTCTCTAGGCTAAAATTATAGCTTTTTCAATTCGATTTAGGGGTTGTTATAGAGTGTTGCTTGTGGGAAGTGCCCCACGAGGTGCCCCCTTGGCCACAGAGGAGGGGTGTCTTGATTATGAAAATCGAGTAGTTCCCTCCATAGCCAAAATTTCACTCTTTTTTCAATATATTTTTAATGTAGTTTTTTTCCTTTATTTATTTATAATTTGGTTTTTATTTTTTAGATATTTTTAATGTTTTAAATTGTTCCATTTTTTTAAAACTTAATTATTTGCAATCTTAATATATTTAAAAAAATCAAATTTCATATAAATAAATAAAAATTGTATTTTGAGAAGTAAAATTAAAAAATAAATATTGAAACTTAAAAATACAAATAAAAATTTAAAAATACATAACAACGAACAAAACCTTATAAAAAGAGAAAATCAAAAGAAATAAACAAAAAATTCAAAAATAATAATTTTAAGAAAATAATAAATTAAAAAGAGTTCAAAGGGAAGCTCGATGCCCGATAAACTCGTCTCTAAAACTTACTTGAGCATCGAGCCTCCCTTGTGAACTCTTTTTTAAAACTTATGTGTTTCCTATTATTTTGATTTTCTTTTTTTTCATATTGTTCTTATTTTTTGTCTTTTTTAAAATTTGGTTTTTAATGTTTTAAATTTTCTTTTAACACATATATATATTTTAATAATAGTTAAAAATAATAGAAAAACAAAAATACAATTACAAAAAGTTATAAAAAAACTATAAAGCTATAAAAGTATTATATATTTTAATTTAATTAAGAAAAAATAATTAAAAAATAAAAATAAATAACATTAAAAATAAATGAAAAAAAATATAAAATTTTGGAAAAAAAACATTTAGAAAATGAGAAAAAATTAAAAATTGTAAAAAAAATTAAGAAAATGGTGAAATTTTGGATATGGAGGGGACAACTTGATTCAGATAATCGGGTCACCATCCCTCTATAGCCAAGGCAACCACCGCTTTGGGGCGCTGCTGACGGGCGACAATCTAGAGCAAGCCCTGGACCGAATTGAAAAAACTGTAATTTTAGCCCCGAAAAAAGTGGTGCTATTGGTAGTGTCGAATGGAAAACTATAATTTTAGACCCGAAAAAAAGTAGTGCTACCAATAGTGCCACTTTTTTATTCGAGGTAAAAATAGCCACTAAATGCAACCTATAAAAAAATGAGAACTATTAAGAGTTTTCATCAGGTTGTATAATATGTTTATGTACATGATAATCCAAAAAAATCTATGATTTCATATATTTGAAGCACATTACAATTGTGATGATTCATCCTGCAATGCAATTATGTCCATTTCCTTGACCATCTCCTTGTACATTTTTTTGGACATCCCTATCGACACATTTCATATATCACCTTGTTCATCCTTTGAGATTTTCATAATTTTTATGAAAATGTAAAATGATTAAATTGTTTTTTGGTTGACATGAAAAATAAATACAACATAGTTAAAATTATTGAAGGAATGCTCTATAGTAGTACCTACATTTTCTAAATAAATATGTTTAGGAATATTACTTTTTGAATGATTCTTTTTTCTTGTTGTATGTTTTTGCTATTGTAAGTCTGATAGGTCTCATTGACCATTGCTCTGGAAACACCTGTTGTAGTTTATATATGACCTAATTCTTGTAATCATTTGATTGATTTCTTTAATGTAAGTGAAAAGTAAGTCTAGTATATGTATTTCCACTATATCCCTCATAGTTTTATAAAAGTCTTTCTCCCTTTTATTTCCAGCACCACTCCAAATGAGCTAATAACCAATTCATCATCATTTGCATCTTCCATAATTATTTTCTTTCTTATAATGACATTCTCTTCTGTTGTTGTTAATACCTGCATAACACTCAAATTCAATACATATAAATTAGATTATTTGAAACACATTAGAAAATATTCTTAAGTACAATATTACTCAAAATTCAAGAAATAATTCATATTGATATATTATTTATTCACCCGATTCATCCTTGTACAACTTTTCCATTTACGTTCTACGCTCTTCTACACTTAGATTGCTAAGAATTTTGTTGATATTCCCCATTTTTTTGGCTCTGCATGTCACATATTAACAAATACATATACCTAAATTTACAAATAATTCAAACAGATTAATTTAAATACGTAAATTAAAAAGCACGTGCCTTCTTCACAATTTTGGATGTGCTCCCATCATGTCAACTAGAATGGTTGTCCAATGACTATTATAATGCATTTTTTATCAATAAAAAACTTGGACCATTAAATGCAAAAGCGATCAACTTATTATACAAATAAATTAAAGAACTCAAATATAGAAAAAAAGTCTGAAATTGATGTGCTTAAGTTTGTAAAATGCATCAGTGCGTTTAGTACATAAAAGCACTGATGTGTTGTGTCAAACATGGCACACTATGAACCACATAGCTTTATTTTATATTTGTAAGAAAAAAGAATTAAAAGGCATGGATGACTTTACCTATGCATTATGATTATAAATGCACATGTACGTGAATGCAATATTATCGCAACAAAAATTGTGAATTTTTTTTGTGCTTTTTAGAAAATAAAATATAATGGCAATCCTAGAGCTATCAATGCGTTACTAAATGAAACACACTAGTGCATTTAGTTTATAAAATCACACTAAAAATGATGCAAACGTTTTTTTTATGAAAAAAAAAAAGAACCTTACATGGATGACAAGGTTTCAGATTCAACCCAAAAAGTGGCGCAGCATACACAACGTTTTCTATATAAAATCAGAAACTCATTAAATCTAAAATACCTAAAAAGAAAAAACTATAATTGCGAAACAAAAGAGGGATTTAATCCCTAATGTAAAATTTTGCAGCTACATAAAACAAACAAAAAAACAATGAGAATAGAAGGGTTGCAATATTGAAGGTAACTATGAATTTTTCTTTCTTTCTAAATTTAGTTAAAAACTAAATATGATAATAAGATAAATAGTAATATTTTACATACTTGAAAATTCTACCATGCGGGGTTTTGTTTGATTCACCATGCCTAACAGAGTTAGATCTTCAGAATACTACGGTTGCTCCAAACTCCTTCAACATAAGTCTCTCTTCCAAGACTCTCCCCTCAAAATTTTGGCAAAATAATGAAATATGTTTAAGTTTTTTACTTTTAAACTCATTTTCAAATTAGTTTTCAAAATTAAAATTCCTGCCCTTTTTTCCAGTTTAGGGAAAAAATAGCTTGTGCATTTTTTTAATTTTGATTTTCGGCATTGCGGTGCGCTTAAGGTTATGACACACCGATGCATATACGACATAACCGCACCACTGCATTTAAGGTTTAATGTGTCATTATATAAACATATAATATAAAAAAATAAAAATTAAGATAAATATTTCATGCTTCGATGCATATACAAAGTATGATGCCCTGGTGTGCTTGTTTTTACTAAACGCATCGATAAGAATATTTTTTGTAAAATGCATCGATAAATATCCTCTATCAAATATAGTGGATATTTTATTTTGTGGAGGTTTTTTAGATGTTGACATACGATGCGTTTGTTGTGATGCTACATCGGTGCATCCAAATGTTTAAGTCGCACCAGTGTGGTTGCTTTATATTTGATGCACCCATTGAATATAAACATCCTACGATTTGATATTTCAACTTAACATTTTATATTCATTGCAAGTATTCTTTTAGGATTCAACCACACCAATTACAATATTTCATAGTATATATATGTTTCTTAAACTCACCTTATTCTTACAAAATGGTTTTCAAACTATATTGGAAGTTTGTAATATGGTTGTCAAAGTTTTTTTATGACTATAGAGACGTATATTAATTGTTGATTTGGCTCAAATGTTATAGTATCAAATGGCCAATTTTTCAGTTTCCAACTCATTTTGTCTTGTTCAAAGTTCGACGAGTTCTCCCTTTCCATCTCCAGTAAGTTTAGGTTTTATTTATATTTTGACTATCTATTTGAATTTATGTTACTTATCCATGTGAATATTAGTATCAATGTATTCTATATTGTAGGATCCTGATTCAGGATCAAGTTCAAATGCACAAGATATTCCAGCAATTGCAAAATATTGTAAGCCCTTATTAGGAGCAAGATACCACAAGCAGTTTGTAGATGAAAATGGGATGCCGCTTTAGCCCACCAATTGCAACATGCCATCTTCAAGCTACAATCCTGGGCCATCAATAATAATTCTTCGTGAGATGGATCTCTTTTATGAAACCCTAGTAGTATGTGGTTGTTCAAAATTTCAAGGGTTGAAGGAAAAGCCTTGATGTGTCATACTGATCCATTACACCAATGATCAATTATCCAATATTGATGGTATAATACCCCTTATTGTAATGAAAATCCAATAGGTGATATAGAAAATACACGTAGGAACACTTCTCCATGCTCATTTTTGGAAAAGTTGGAAGCCAAAACAACTATATCTCATCCAAAATCGACAAACCTCTCTGCTTATGTTTAGTCCACTAAAATTTCTAGTGATCCAAAGTATGATATGAATTCCACCCAACACATATCTACTAGAAGATCTAAAATGTTGCATGAGTTGAGAGTGAAGTTGTCCAAGTACACACCAAGGTCATCCAATTGTTGAAGGGTAACGATGATTTCTCCCTTCTCATGAACTTGTAAAGTAAATATCAAACTTCTTACAACCGCATTTTGTATGGTGCTTGGCCGTATTCTCTTCCCATGCTTGATGTTAGAACCAAATTCTCCTTTTGTGGTAATCATTTTATGCTTTCCAAGTGTAATATAGATGTTGCAAATATTGGGCTGTTTATCCTTATTAAATTGAGCACATAGATATGTTGATCAACACACAACTCACAAGATAGATCATACAATTTACTTAGCAATTGAAGAATGAAACAGTGCAAAAATGGCTTGCAACTATGAATTATTTCATTAATCAAAAGTAACTAGATAATTAATTACAATGAAGTACAATGGCTAAATAGCCACACGCAATTCAAATCCATGTGAGGAAATTCGAATTGGTTGGACTCTACTTGACTGAATGGTTAACTAACCTTATCTAAATCATTATCAGAGTTCAAAATCCAAATTCAAGTGTCTAATTCAGTGTTGAATAGTCTAATTGACTAAGGTAGGTGAGTAAATGCCCCTCACCTGCATGCAGCCATGCAATCCTAACGCTAACTGAATAGAACTGAGTGCAGGGAACTAGAACTGAATGTAACTGACTCCTAATTGAACTTGACTAGTCACCAACTGAACTCAACTAATGGAGATTGGTATCGGCACTCCCAGCGGCTCCTAATTTGTAGGGATTGATCTAGGAGGATCCTAAACTGATGCATGCAAGTGCAATCAGTGGTAGTTGGCCTCAATTAGTGTTCCCCACACTTTAGTAACTTGTGCATGTGCCCCAATTAGGCCAAGTGGACCCAATGGTACTAGTGACTAAAAATAGACTGAAAGGACTTCCGATTTAGACATGACTCATGATTTAGACATAATGAACAAATTAGACAAGGGAGGACTAATAATCCTAACACCCCCCGTGAATGCTAACTTGGACAATTTGTGGGCCTTGGTAACTAATACCATAGGTGACCCATTACAACAAGTAAAGTAAAGTAACTGCTCAATACAAGGAGCTGGAGAAAAAAACACATGGGAAAAAAGCCCCCCTCTAACTAAGCAGATAGAATCAGGATTCAAGTTTGAAAAACTTGAAAATGTGTTCTTTCAATCTCTATGATGTAGCAGAGCAACATGCATGATGTTCTATGCATAGGTATCCTGGGACCTGGCATATAGACTTCTCCATCTTCTCCCAAAATGATGATGGAAGGAAGGAGGAATGTAACCTTTGGCTCTTGCTGGATGAAGAGGTGTATGATCCACTCTATTCTTTTGAATGTAGTGAGACTGATCCCTTTCCATGTAGCATCTTATAGGAAGTCTATTACATCTCTCTGAAAAAGGTAAGCTTGCATGACATAGCGCAAGGTTCTTAGTATTTTGAATGTCAGATGGATTTCTAGTCATCTTCCTAGCTTCTAGTTTGGAAGTAGGGATTGGATCTGGATCTAAATCACCCTGAATCTCAATATCATAAACTGATACAACTAGATCTGCAATACTAGTGGAAATTGTAAAAGAAGTAGATGAAATGCTTTTACCTTCCCTTGCAAGTGGCTGCTGAGAGTGCACTAGTTCTGAAAATTGTTAGGGTACATAGGGTACTCCCAAAGGACCAAACACCAAGAGCAACCACTTTACACAAATGAATCACAGATCAATACACCAATGTTTGTCACGTGGTTAAAACCCTCGAGAGGGAAATAGTCCATGACCCCAGCCAAATAGCTACTTGGAGCAATTTATTATGCAAAAGAAAGAAAGTTGCATATGAGCTTCTCATAATCGATCAACTAGCCAAGGACCCTCTATGCTCTTTAAATAGAGATCATAGACCAATCGGGTGTTAAGCCACGGATCAATGGTAGGTATGATCTAAGAGAAGTTGACCCGTCGGATCACTCTATGTCTAGAACATATCGTGACCGTCGGATTAGAATATTTACAAATGCATACTAATGCATACTAAAGAAACACACTTTTACCTAATGGATATATTACACAAGTTGATCTTAACTAATTCCTAAGTGTCTAAATATTCTAACACCCCCCCTTAAGAACAACTTGGGATAGGATTGAAGGATTTACAAAAGTGACACTATTAGGAGAAGGAAGGAGGCATTAGAGCCTATCCCCCCTTAAGGACACATTCCTGAACTCCTAACATAAACTGAAGTATAGAAAACTTCGCTTCTGTAAGAGACTTGGTGAAGATGTCTGCAACTTGATCATCTGTAGGGCAATAGAGCACTTCAATAACATGATCATGAACAAGATTTCTGATGAAGTGCATGTGTAGCTCAATGTGTTTGTTGCGCTGATGTAGAACTGGATCTTTGGAAAGCTTGATGGCACTTTGATTATCGCACCAAAGTGGAGTAGGCTGGTGCTGCTCGAATCCAAACTCTGAAAGGATCTGTCAAAGCCATAAAGCTTCTTGACTAGCATTAACTACGGCTTGATATTCTGCTTCTGCTGAAGAAAGAGCAAGAGCTTGTTGTTTCCTACAAGCCCAAGTGACAGGTCCAGATCCCAAATTGAAAACATAACCTGCAGTAGACTTTCGATCATCAGGATCGCCGACCCAATCTGAATCAGTGAAACCAACCAACAAAGGTTTCCCCCTGTACTGTAATGAATCCCAAATTGAATTGTACCTCGAATATATTGAAGTATTCGTTTTGCTGCTTTCTAGTGACTTTCATGAGGAGTTTGCATATAACGGGCAACACGACCAATGGCAAAGGAAAGGTCAGGACGGGAATGAGTCAAGTATAAAAGACTACCAACAAGTTGACAATACAAGGTGGCATCTACTTTAGGGGAAGTACAAGTGGCAGAAAATTTGACTCCAGACTGGAAGGAAGAAGGGGCTGGTTTACAATCTTCCATGTGGAAGCGACGAAGAAGGTCACAAGCATACTTAGACTGGGAAAGAAACATTCTTTCTTTGGTTTGCAAGACTTGGAGACCAAGAAAATAATGCAAATGTCCTAAGTCTGACATTTCAAAAGTTTGCTTAAGACTGGATATCACATGGGTTATAAGTTTAGGGTCACTACCAGTAAGGATAAGATCATCAACATAAAGAACAAGTATGATGAGATGGTTTCCTACTTTCTTGGTATAGACATTGGGGTCAGAATGGCATCTAGAAAAACCAGTGTCAAGGAGAAAGCTATCCATTTTGGCATACCAAGCTCTAGGAGCTTGCTTAAGGCCATATAAGGATTTCTTAAGCAGACAAACAAGGCTAGAGTTATTCTGAACATATCTAGGAGGTTGTTCCATGTAAATTTCCTCATGTAAATCACCATGTAAGAAGGTAGACTTGACATCCATTTGATGGACTTGCTAGTTATGTAAGGCTGCAAGGGAAAGAACAAGGCAGATGGAGTTCATTTTTGCTATAGGAGCAAAGGTTTCATTGTAGTCAATCCCTTCAACTTGGGAAAAACCTTTGGCAACTAACCTTGCCTTAAGTCTTTCAACACTTCCATCTGATGCATACTTAGTTTTGTAGACCCATTTACATCTGACAAGTTTTCTTCCTTTTGGAACAGGAACAAGATCCCAAGTATTGTTCGCCATTAAGGAACGATATTCTTCATCCATAGCCGCATCCCAATCTGGATTTCCTGAAGCTTCTACAAAAGTTTCTGGATCATGATTCTCGGAAACTTGAGCCAAAAGAGAAGAGGCTCGCTGAAACTGAGAACGTGTTCGATGTTGATCTCTAGGATCACCAGCAAGATCACCAGCTGCTTCACATGTTGAATGGACCCATCGAGGAAGTATTGGTGCTGGTGTAATTGGAGGAACATGAGCAGGCGGAGGTGGATTTTCATCCTCACTGGCATCATCAGAAACTGGAGTTGGAAACCTGTTAAGGAAGCTGGAAGAAGAAGAAGAAGAAGGCACAATCGTCGAATCAGGCTCGCAGGCCAAAGATGGCACACCCGCCAAGTTAGGCTCGCAGGCCAAAGATGGCACACCCGCCAAGTTAGGCTCGCAGGCCAAGAGATTTTCATCAAATTTAACATCTCTTCTAAAGATTATATCATAAGAATGTCGCTGAAGAATTCTATAACCTTTTACATCTTCAGAATATCCAACAAATATGCACTTTTCACTTTTAGGCTGTTATGCTTTCCATTTTTTATCCAAAATGTGAGCCCATGCTTCACAAACAAACACACGAAAGTGACTTACATCTGGTTTAATTTTACTCCATGCTTCTTCCAGTGTTATACCCTGTAAAACTTTAGTGGGTGTGCGATTTACTATGTAATTTGCAAAACTTATGGCCTCAGCCCAATATTGAAGACTTAGTCCCTTAGATTGGATCATACAATTAGCCATTTCTTTTAAAGTGCGGTTCTTCCTTTCAGCCACACCATTTTGTTGTGGTGTATATGGAACATTGTGCTGTTGTTGGATTCCTTATTCAGTGCAAAAACTAGTGAACTTGTTGTTAACATATTCTCCTCCATTGTCAGATCTTAACTTAATAATTTGATGACCAGATTGTTTTTCAACAAGGGCCTTGTAGGCCAAGAACATGTTAAATACTTTTCTCTTAAATTTTAGGAAGTAAACCCAAGTGCGTTTGGAGTAGTCATCAATAAAAGTTAAAAAATATTTGAAACTGGAAAATGAAACAGATGGAAGAAGGCCACACAAGTCACTATGCACAAGCTCCAAGGGAACTGAGGCATGCCAAGAGGCACGTTTGTCAAAACTGTCCCGATGATGTTTTCCGAGTACACAACCAGAACAAACACCATCCTTGTAAGATACCAGCGGAAGACCAGTCACCATTTTGCCTTTNTGAAGACGAATCTAGGCTGATGTGGTGCTTCTTCATTGCTGCTTCCAAGGCTGCCATCTTCTTAAAACACTTAGATTCATCATGATTATCTTTCCCACAACAATTGCAATGACGCTCAGTCTTCTTTCCTTTTTGCTTGGATGCTTTGTCATTTTTTAAGGAAG
>LPNX010732703.1:55906-96693 GCA_001517045.1 Pseudotsuga menziesii | reverse complement strand
AGAAAGACCCCCCCTAAAGGTGGCTTGCGGCAGTTTTGTTAACCCCCCCCCCCAAGTGTTTTAAGGTATTTGGGGGTAGTCCTTAAAACCCCCCCTTAAAATTATAATTCTTATGACTTTTGGCGAGGGAGGGGGCGGGGAGGGGGGGCGGCGTTGTAGAAAGACCCCCCCTAAAGGTCTGTTGCGACAGTTTTGATAAAAATCCCCCCCAACATCTTTTAAGGTATTTGGGGGCGGTCCTTAAAAACCCCCGTTAAAAGTGTAATTCTCAGGAATTTTGGGGAGGGTTTTAGAAAGACCCCCCCCTAAAGGTGTTTCACGGTGGTTTTTCTAACCCCCCACCCCCCAAAAAAAAAGTTTTTTAAGGTATTTGGGGGGCGGTCTTTAAAAACCCCCCTCAAAAGTCTAATTCTCGGGACTTTTTGGGGGGGTTTAGAAAGACCCCCTCTAAAGGTGGCTTGCGGCGGTTTTTCTAAACCCCTCAAAAAGAGTTTTAATGTTTTTGGGGGCGGTCCTTAAACCCCCCCCTAAAAATTCTAATTCTCAAGACTTTTGGGGGGGTTTTTGAAAGACCCCCCCCTAAAGGTGCCTTCCGGCTGTTTTGTTAAACCCACCCCACAAATTTTTTTAAGGTATTTGCTGCAGCTGAGAGAATTACTCCATTGGCCAGTAAATCACAAGGAAAGAATAAAATAGATTTTCCCAGGCAATGGATATCGATGAGGAGGGCACTGCTGAAACTCCCAAAAGGAAGAAGGTTGAAACTGAAGGACAATTTGTCCTAGATACAGTTGTAGACAAAGGTAAAAGGAAAATGACGATATTGGACCCTCCATTTGAGGTAAAAGAGTATACATTTGCAGATAGTACTCTTGTAGATTCCTCCTCCAATCAAAGAAGAAGGAAGAGTCAGTGGATAAATACAAAGGCATCAAAGACATAACTTCACAAAGGAATATGAAATTATATTTTGAAATACGGAAGATTTATAATCAAGATGTGTCTTTGGTTTTAGTCAGGTATTGTATCCAAAACACTCTAAACTTGGCCTTGGCAAGCAAGAACATAGTTCTTGAAGTAAAAATGAACCTGGATGATATCCTCATACCTGACATGATTCATCTGCATAAGAAGACAAGAGATATCTCGTTTACTCACTTGCTGAAGATCACTCTGGCATTATCCAAGTTACAAATCCTCAAAGGTAAAATTGAGAACCAATTGAGGCAAGAAAAGGTGGAAAATAAGGCCCACCAAACTCAGATAAAGAAGCTGCAAACTGAGCTGCTAGCTGCTGGAGGCCAATCTGATAAGGGAGATGGTCGTATCCAAAGGTTGTTGGATGATAAAGAAAAAGAGATTCAGTTATTGAAAAAGAAGATTCTCATACCTTCCACCCAGCTAATACAGGGTCCTGAACTAGCTGAGATAGAAAAAGAAAAGGAGAACCTGAATAATCAGCTCATTGATTGTCAAGCAAACTTATTGAAGTTTGTCGATAAAGAAAATCAATGGCGAAAAGACATAGCCTTGGTAGTAGAAAGTGAGAAAGCCATGAAGGAAAAGTTAGAAGAAATGGAAAGAAAGTTGTAGGAGAAAGAAAAGGAGCTAGAATTGAGGATCATTCCTCATGTGGTTGGATCTAGTGAACAGGGCATAGTCGAGGCTATGTCATAGGTAAGTCTTAAAGAGTTGGAAATCACTGGTTTGAAGAACCAAAATAAAATTTTGGAGGATATAGATGGAAAGAGAGAACTAGAAAGAAAGAAATTGGAAGACAAATGTAAGGAACTGGTGGATAAGAACAACAAATTGACAAACAGGTTACAGGACAGTCAGCCTTACCGGGAGCAAATAATCTCATCTAGGATGTACTGATAGCAGAAGCAGCCAAGCTCAAGCCTTATTTTGATTTTATTCTTGATAAGGATATTGTTACACAAGCTGCTAGAAAAAATGTCTTGATGGTAAAACAAGTGTTAAATAAGAAGCTTATTGACATAACTAACAATGCAATCAAGTTTTTGAACAACTTGACAGAAGAGGAAATAAAGAAACGAAATATCCATGATAGGGTTTTGGTTATCACATGGGCAAGGAAAGTGGTAAATAAATATCATCATTTGGAAACAGTTGAAGCGAAAATTGATGTCATGCATCATCAAATCAAGGAATTTATTGAATTGTTTAATCCTTTATTTAGAAGAGGACTCTCCTTCTTCTGGGAAGAGAAAGGAGGAATGTAGTCTCAGAAAGAATATAATGACAGGTTAATCAGTTGTAGATTAGATCATAGATAGTTTGATGACATACAAAATCAATCCTTGTCTGGAAAAATAGTGATTGATAAATTAACTGTAGATTTCGAGATGTTGTTTGACTTCAAAGCCATATGTACACATTTGCCAAAGTTCTCTTATGCTGAAAACGTGGAGCTCGGCGTAATGGAGAAGGAGATGATTAGTGTAGATTTTCCAACTACTGATCAATGGAAGCTAGTTGATAATTAACTATGGGAAAAGTAAATATAGATTGCACCAATAGGAGTCCTCTGTTGTTACTATTAGGTCATGATTTTGTCTTCCTTAGTTTTATGCTTTTATTTATGTTTTTGAACCTTGCTAGTATTTTTTGTTTTTATTTATGTTTTTGAACCTTGCTAGTATTTTTTGTTTCTAGGAAATTTTGTTTATAAAGATAATTTTGAGTTCAAACTTTTAATTTTCATGATTTTGATTTTTTTTAAGCCTGCTTTTATATAAATTTTGCTTTGATTTCATTATTGAAGGGTTTTACAAGGCATATATGGATTAAATAAGTTTTATTAATGACACTAAGGTCGATATTGAACACATAAACCAAGTTTTAATCCTTATTAGTGGCCTAATAACGTGAAATTATTTGATTGGACTTTCTTGTAGTGCAAGAGCAAAATAGATACACTAGAGCGCTACAATAAAATCGCGAATGCTAAAATCATCATTTTTTTCAGTCCGATTTTTCGGGTGTCTTGTCTCTGAGGTGTTAATAATATCATTTGATGCATTTGATACGTGTCCTGCATAGTTTTATCATTGAAACAGGTGGATGATCATCATAAGAGGTAGATCATGGCGATTGCATGCAGAGCAGGATAAATGATGACAGTGCGTAGAATGAGACAAGGTTTTTCGGAAGTATGTTTCTTATCTGAAGGACATGAAGGATATTGAAGGTCGTGGTGAGAGGACGCTGCTGAGAAATTGGGATTTCTCAACTAAATGAGGAATTAGGGATTTTTAGCAGCGACTGTTTGAAGTGGTCTAGACGGTTAGAGACAGGTGGAACATGAAATTCGACACTTAACCATTGAAATGATTGCATCCCAGCGCTCATATTGGTCTTCTAAATAGGTGCTGTTAAACCATAGTAAAGATGAAGAAAAGTGGAAAAACAAATAGAGCAGAGCCCACTGACCTAAGCTAGGTAGACAATTTTCTAGAATGTGCAGAGTTATTTTCAAATGCAGGATGGTTAACATTTTTCAAAAAGATTGATGGATATCATGTAGAGGTGTCTCATAAATTTGCTTAGTGCTATGATAAAGACATTGTGTCTTTTGATACTTTACAATTAAAAATGACTAAGGAGTTGATAGCTGAGGCAACAAGCATCTTGAACGAGGGAGAATTATGGTTTAAGAAGGTTCCATTCACCTTCAATGCACAAAAGTACTTACTTCCTGGTGTGATTGCAGATTGGGGTAAAGGTGTACCAATTCATAACTTCAAACCTGAATGGATTGAGCCCATTAAATTTTTACAGAGTTATATTACCTGTGAGGGTAGATATTTCTTTGTTTTCAAATACCACTTCAGATTTCTTCAGCATCTCAGTGATGAGTCCAAGATGAACTTACCCTTCTTCTTTCTGAAGAGTCTGCAAAAGATGTCATGCAGAGTTAAGGAGCACCAAAATCATACTAAGCAGTCTATTTTCCATCATGGACTCATCAAACTTATCATAAACACTATTTTGCAGAGTAGGGGAAAGACTTGGGAGTATTTCATTTTCTGCTCAGGTTTTCAAAATGATCAAGAAGGACAGTCTCACAAATGACAAGCTGATAAAGGGTAGACTTTGATTAGAAAGCTCAGTAAAAAGGTAAAGGTCAAAGATGAAGACAGGGTTAAATTAGAGGAAGTTTCAGATCATGCAAATGAAGACTTTGAATCTAAAAAACACCTTAATGACAATGAGAGTAAGAATTTACAGTCAGATATTAACGAAGCCGAGCCTGTTGTACCTGCAGAGACAATTTCAGGTGAGGAAGAGGATATTGAAGTTCAAAGACAAAGTCCTATCACAATTCTGTCAGAAGATGAGAAATGCCTATTTGATGATGATAAAGTCCCTGTCACTGATGCAACTAGGGTTTGTACTGAGCAAGAATTTCACGGCCATGGTGATGAGGTAGCACTGTCAAAAATAAAGAAACTAAAAGTTGTTGAGTTTTCCTGAGTTACTCATCAGGGTAATACTCTCAAAATGTTGGGGGAGATTGCTTCTGTTTGGAGACCTAAAACTAGACCTAGAAATAAACTCAGACTAAATATGAAGAAGTTGTTGAATCCTAAATTGAACAAAGAAAGAGTAATAGTGATAGATGATTCTTCATTTGAGGAAAAATTGAATGATGATAAAGATGATAGTAAGGGTAAAAGGCCAATTGAATCCGATATATTTCTGGAAGTACGAAGTCAGATGTTGCAGGAACAACAAAAAGGTGAAATAAAGAGTTGTTACTCAGAGAAGAAGGTGATGGTTGAGGAAAAGGTTCCATGTAAAGCTGAGAGTGAAGAACACCTAGGATTTCCTTGAACATCTACATAATTGTTGCAAGAAGATGAAGAAATTTATAAGAGATTGAATATTCCATGGCTTCCAAATGAGATGCAAACCATAGCAGGAAATAAAATCTTTGATTCAGAAAAAGAGAATTTACAAAGAAGTGTAAAACAATATAAGTATCAAGTTGAGTACATGCAGGAGACTAATGATGGCTTAGTCATGGCAAACAGAAGGCTCAGAGAGGATTTGGAGGAGGTAAACAACCATTATCAGGAGTTGATTGCAGTTTCAAGAGAAGCATTGAAAAGGAAGAGGAATACAGAAGGTCAATTCACAATGTTGAAGCAAACCATCCAGGACCTGCAACAGCATAATGAAGAGCTAACGAGGAAGATTGTAGATATGGAGGCAGATCAATTGAAGGCAAGAAGAAAAGCTCAAGCCTTGGAAGGGATTGCCTTATTAGCTGAAGTAGCTAAGGATCTGTAAAGTTTCTTAAGATAACCAGTTATTAGTTAGGTTTGAAAGTTACTTTATTTTTGTAAATATCATTTAGATGAAACTATTCGATGGGTAGCTAAAAAAAATTTAGGGTTCAGTTTCTTAACCAATTTTGGAGAATAGTATTAAGGGAAGTCTCAAAGAAGACAAATGGTTCGATTTTTTGGCTGGCAAGAGGAGGTCATCATACTTGTTTATGAGCTAAGTAAAGACTCTTATGTGTATTATAAATACTGAATTATGAAAGATATGCTCTATATGCCCTTCAGTTTATTCTCTGGCTTCATTTATAACTTGTTTTAGTTACTCAGCTGGTAATTTCATTGCTTGTTTAAAGTTTTATACTTGGAATGCTTGCCGTTTGTGGGTGAATCTCAGTGTGGTTTTATGTTGGATTATGGTTATTATGTTATGCATCTCAACCTTTCTATGCTTATGATTTAGTGTTTATTTGGATTTATGAATGCATGCCCTCTTGTCATCAAACTTCTCAACCAAAAAACCTTAAAAACCCTATTTTTTTATTGAGATTATTGAGATTGTGTTGGCCTGTTCTCTTGTAGTATGGGAACAATTTATGGCATAAACAGTTACCTCGGGGTCCATAGGAGGAATCTTGGATAGTTTTTGAAATTGTATGGATTAGGGATGAGGATTGGTGTACCACATTTGGAGTTGTAAACATTTTACATTTATTAATAAATTTTTATACTGTTATGTGTAATCTATATAGTGAATTCTACTATTTAATACATATGAATTATGCATTTGTTGCATTCAATTATGTGTGGTATATTATTGTTCTGTTATAATTGGTTTTTCTTTTCGAATAAATTTTTCATTATATATGAAATTGGTAAGTTTGAAACAATAATATACATTTCCCAGCATGTGGGTTATTCTGAATCTGCTTCTATATTGTCTTCAAACTGTCCGAAAAACCTCTTATTATAGCCTTCTAGATATGGTTGGATGCACCATACAACACTCTAAAGATCCACACTCTCAGAATATTTTTATCATCATCTTATGAGCTGTGGCGGGCATTTCCCTAAGGCTAGTTATGCATATTTTACCAATAATTCCATACTTGGACAATTTTTTATCTTCTCCTATGCTCGGTCTAATTTCCCTAAACCACATTTTTAAGGCTACTTGGATCAATATTCCCAAACTTATCCAATTTCCTGATTTTCACTAATTTGTCGTATTTCTCCAGAACGATGTCATAATGCAACAATGTTTTCAACTTCATTTCACATCATCATCTATGCCATGCCATGCCATGTGGGCATCATCCTTAGTGTAGGAATCAACCTTAATGCGGGCATCACTTAGCCGCTTTACAACACTTAGCCATTTTTTCTGTCTTTAGTATGCAAAATAAGATTTTTCTTCTATTTTTCCAGGTTGATATTTTCCTTATCTGGTCACCATAAGAAAAACCAAGAGCATGGATAGATATCCATTTCAACAATCAACAAGACCATATCATCTGATGGTGTTTATCATCAATGGAACACCCCCTTGTGAGCATTTTCAAGTGGTCTCTCAAACTCTTTGTCTAACACTTAACTACTTCTCTTCAAACCCTAGGTCACCAAGGTGATTTCATTTTTCCTTCAAACTTGGCAAGTGAGATTCCCAGTGGGTAGAGTTCAACAAAGTGAATCTAGAAAAACCACTTTCATCTTCTATAGCTTCTTTCTCTCTCCTCGTCGGGCATTTTTTTGGAGCAGTGCAAATCTGACTGAGAGTCACTTTTGGAAGATTGATATCTTCTTCTTGAAAGACTTTTTGGTTAGGCTAATTATATGGTTGGATGCACCATACAAGTCTCTAGAGATCTACACTCTCATAATATTTTTATCATCATCTTATGAGTTGTGGAAGGCATTTCCCTAAGGCCAGTTAGGCAGATTTGACCAATAATTCCATACTTGGACAGTTTTTTATCTTCTCCTCGGCTTGGTCTAATTTCCCTAAACCATAGTTTTGGCATGTCCATAAATTCTTCTTCAAGGTCTCTTTGGAAAAACTGAGACCATGGTTGAGTAGACAAAACAACATCCTACAATATCCCCATGTGGTGCAGGCATTTTCTTCAACAAACCATTTGTGCCATGGACATCCTCTTAAGGCTACTTGGACCAACATTACCACACTTAGCCAATTTCTTGATTTTCACTAATTTGTTGTATTTCTCCAGAACGATGTCATAATACAACAATGATTTCAACTTTATGCCACATCGTCATCTATGCCATGTCATGCCATGCAGACATCATCATTAGTGAGGGAATCACTTAGCCCCTTTACAACACGTAACCATTTTTTATGTCTTTAGTATGCAAAATAAGATTTTCTTCTATTTTGTCCGATTGATATTTTCCTTATCTAGTCACCATAAGAAAAACCAAGAGCATGGCTAGATATCCATTTCAACAATGAACATGACCATATCATCTAATGATTTTTATCATCATTGGAACACCCCCTTGCGATCATTTCCAAGTGTTCTCTCAAACTCTTTGTCTAACACTTAACCAGTTCTCTTCAAACCCTAGGTCACCAAGGTGATTTAATTTTTCCTTTAAACTTGGTAAGTGAGATTCCAAATGGGTAGAGGCCAACAAGGTGAATCCATCAAGACTACTTTCATCTTTTGGAGCTTCTTTCTCTCTCCTCGACAAACATTTTTCTGGAGCAGTGTAAATATGGCTGAGAGGCACTTTTGGCAGATTGATATCTTTTTACTGAAATACTTTTTGGTTAGTAGAATGATATGGTTGGATGCACCATACAACACTCTAGATATCCACAGTCTCATAATATTTTTGTCATCGTCCTATGAGCTGTGGCGGGCATTTCCCTAAGGCCAGTTAGGCATATTTTACCAATAATTCCATACTTGGTCTATTTTTTATCTTCTCCTAAGCTGGGTCTAATTTCCGTAAACCATAGTTTTGGCAGGTCCATAAATTCTTCTTCAGGGTCTCTTTGGACAAACTGAAACCATGGTTGAGTAGACAAAACAACAACCTCTTCCCTCTCCCTAAAAACCTACCAATGACTGTAAGGCTCATATGCATTAAGTAGCCTAACTATAGAATCAAAACCTCATTAGAGGAAATTTGAGGTCTAAAATGGGCCTCCTAAGGAAAATAATAAAATAATAGTTAAAATAATAAAATAATAGTTATTAATTTTGGAGGAAGAATGAAAAAAACTACTTTTTTTGTTCGTATTTTCGACATATCTCCCTATGGTTTTACTCAAATTCCGAGCGGGAGAGCTCGTTGGATGCATAATTTAATTTCACATCCAATGAGTACCCACACTGCATACTTTTAACGGACCCCGCTACCCCAAAAATAAGAAATACCTAAAAAAATGTGATGATGACATCATCATCACATTTTTTCAAGTATTTCTTATTTTTGGGGTAGCAGGGTCCGTCAAAAGTATGCAGTGTGGGTACTCATTGGATGCGGAATTAAATTCCGCAGCCAACAAGCTCTCCCGCTCGAAATTTGAGTAAAAACACAGGGAGATATGTCGAAAGTACGAACAAAAAAAGTAGTTTTCTTTTATGACAAATATGTCAATTCAACCATTATGGTTGACTCATTTTATTGAAATTCTATTGGTTCCTGAATTCCAACTCACAAAATTTATTGTTGGCGCGTTTTCTTATAAGGCCCATTTAAAACTCCAAATTTCCTTTAATGTTTATCTTCCATTCCACCATCAAACCTGCAACTGTTACATAGGATCTCATATAAGCATAGCTAGGATCCCAAGCTAGAAGGATACCCCCCGACAATCCCACAACATCAACAATACAACATTTCCATGATGGCTTAATTCTAAGAAAAAAAACTTACAAGCTACAGAGGAAGAGGCCATAGTCTCTTGCAGACATAAAATAGACGGATTGACACTCTCCAATAATCTCTTTAAGGCATCTCTTTTGGGAGAACCACCTAACCCTCTAATATTAAAGGAGATCGTTTTCATTGAGGAACCTTATTAAGGGCCTCAACCTCTCTAAAAGCCCCAAAATTAGTAGAAGAAAGATTCTCTGAAGCTGAATCAAGACCTCTATGGAAAAGAGAAGTAAACCTAGGATTGATGAACCTAGCCTTAGACTCCGATACTGAAAGAGATTTGTTCTTTTGTTATTCCTTGCAGGATTCTGATGGTTACATTACTCATTATGATCGAAGAAATAGGAAGGGTATCTTGATTCCCATCATGAACAACATAGTAGTTTGGAATAGACTTTCTGACATAAGAATCCTGTAAAGTATGAAAATACTTTAAAGAGAAGGGTTGAAGGGAGTCTGGAAAGGAGGAAGGATAAATGGAAATCGCCATAGGATTAACAATAGATGCCTAAGAAGAATAAATAGGTAAATGTTCAAACGATCCCAATAAAGAGTTAAAGGAAGAAAAAGATACCCCCAATATTTCTGCATTTTCCTTAGTTTGGGCTGTATGGTTAGATGCATCTTTCTCATCATCCATTGGATCATAAAAAACTCTATTAGATGTAAACTCTCCATTTGCTTCCACATTAACCTTTAAAGAGTTAAAACCCTTATCATTATCCTTCGAGGAATCAAATCTTTTTTCCAAACCCCCTTCCTCATTCGACACTAGCACAGAGGTTTGGAGTTTTATCATTCATTTCCATAAGGTTATCACTAATGTCTAATATTTCCTTCGCCCTCCATCAGCTAATCCCAACTCAGAAAAAAATTGTTATATCTTTTGAAGACAAAAGAAAATTCAAAACCGGTATAGAATTGCAAAACTTACCTAGAAAATCTGAAGCTGAGGAAGCGTCCAGTGGAATTGGGAATTTATGACCAGTATCCATCACTTCTTCAATATTCTTATCAAGTGAGCTTTGCACTACCACCTCCATAGATCCAAACTGGGAATTTTTACAGTTAATTTTAACATGGTATGTCTCTCTGCAATTATGACATCGAAACATGATTTTCCAGAATTCTAGCTGTTGAATGAACGAACCCCCATCCCAAATGACCTCAACTTCTTTCGAAAGAACCTCCTAAACATCAATTTCTACTAACATTCTAGGAATATTTATTTCCGATGCCAAGAGTGGATCCTCCTCCACAAGAATAAATCTTCTGATTGAATTTTCTACCACCATAAAACCCACAATACACCATCATTGTAAAGGAAAACCTGGTAGCATGACCCAAAGGTGTCACTTGAGCAGTTTTTCTTTCCAAGGATTAAAGCTCAAATGCTATCGCATGAGGACTAAATATCCACTATCCACAACCCAAAACCACTCTTCAATCTTCTTCTTGTCCTCTTTTGTTAGGAATTAAAAACAAATCCACCCATTCATCAGCATAAGAACCCTAGCAACATTTTTAATTAAATGTTTCCATTTAAGCCTTTCCCACTCTGTAATCTTCCTTCAAGATAGAACTTTCAAAATCTCAATTTTCCCCATCAAATCTCTCATAGATAGAGATAAGGACATGTCCATATTTACATCTTTACCAAGTACACACATAGAGCAAATCTTCTTAACTTTCTCCGTTTTCATCCTTCTCCAAGATTTGTAATATGCAGCATTTGTTCCAGGTCCATCAAAACTATCTCCAGAGTACTCATAAAATTTCAAACTCTTTAGATAAGATTCTCGTGGAATGAAATCCTGAAAAGAAGCATAAGGTATTTTCTCATTCGCAACCAACTACCCCTTCGAAAAAAACTCAACCAAGGAATTAGGGTTAGTCTTAACCCAGGTTCCTGAAAAGGGCCCATCATCATACTTTTTGCCACTACTATGTGTAATGGAATATCGAGAAACAGATGGCATAGTCACTGAGGAGAGCCAATCATCCCGATCCACCATACAATGAAAACCCTCATTGTTGCCCTTGTGAGCCATAGATAAAGATACCAAGAAAATTGCAGAAAATCATAAAAAAACAAAAAGAAAAGGGTTTTTTTTGCAAAAACACCAACAAAGGAACGGTTCATGAGTTTGCAGCAAAAATTATTCCATTTTTTTTATTGGTTAGTACTAAGACAACCCAAGAGCTAGCTTGACTCCAATGAGTTGCAAAAATCACTAAAGCCAAACCCGAGACATTTTTCAGAAACCTTAATCCCCTCTGAAAACCCTTTGAGTAATAGTTGAAACTTCATCCCCATTGAAGATTAGGCTTAGTATCATTAATTAAAAGGATGAATTCTTAAATATAATAGTTATAATTTTCAAATTTGATTATGACATTATACTATAAAAGGAAAATTAGAAATGTTTTGACATGATATAATTCTTAGTTATAATTTTTAAATTTAATTTATAACATGATTATATAGAATCAAAGGAAAATTATAAATATTTTGACTTGATATAATTCTTACTTATTGAGATATTGTGATAAAATAATTAGCATTTAAGTCATTAAATATAAAAGTAAAAAATAACACTTTATTTTAATTGAAGATAACAAAATTTAAATAATTACACCGTAGGTGTATTTATTTCAACATTGGGGTGGAGTGGGGGTTCTTACTTTTATTTTATTTCATTGTGGATGGATAGGATGAGAGAAAAACAAATATTCTTCGTTGTCTCCCATAATCAAAGGATGAGATAAAACTTATTATTTTACATGTTTTAATTCATGTCTATTTGAGTAATTTGAAGCTATTAATGTTATGTTTTCCTAATAGATTTGATTAACCGGAATTCCTTTGCTCTGGTTTATCCACAGATTCAGAGTGTCACGCACATGGATAAAATACCATAGAATTGTAAGTGATCAATCTATGGACTCAGAGGGTCACGCACATGGATACAATATCATAGAAGTGTAAATGCTGGAATTTTATTTTCCATGTGTTGCATGCCTGGTTGATGCTTTTATATCATGGGATAGGTTGTGCTCTATAGGGGTGGGGATATCTTATTTACCTTTTGAACACATGTCATTGTAGTTGTGAATTTTTCTTTTTAACCACTTTGTCACCATACGACATGCAATCACGTTTCCATTCCCCGACTTCTTTCCCCATGGATTACTCAAAAGGCCCATAGCCTCTTCCAATACAGGAAAGTGTCTATGAGTTCATTTGAAGCCTAAATGACTCAGAAAGGGTTGAATGGGATTTAACATCAAACATTTCGGGTTCATATATGCCAAATTACCATGTTCACGATTGATCGTGTCTACAATAATCTTGACTTCAAAACTTATAAGGAATTATGGCATCGATACAAAATCAAACTTGGTCAGTTGATCTTTCTTTTTAAACTCACATATAGTTACATATGAACTTTTTTATTCTTATTAATTTCCTCTTTGTCATCTTTTGGTAAAATATAGATCCAACAAATTCCATTATAAAAAAATTGATAGACAAATTCCATTATCAAAATTCCATACGAAAAAAAAAAACCGATAGAGAAATATATACATCTTAAACAAATAAAAAAATTCAAACAAATAAAAATTCTTTAGTTATTTTTTTTCAATAATTAGATGTTTATTAAAGGCTTAGCTCAATTTACTCAACTTGCTTACAATATCTTACTTACAAAGAAATTTTGAAAAAAATCTTTATAAAAATTGTAATATGCCCATAAAATTTGTAATTCCACTCTAGAACTGATCGACTTCCACAAATAATAAGAACCGATCTATCTTTGTATAAGATATAGAAGATCACATAATTGAGTGATGTATATCGGGTCACAATTAGGTAATATGCATCTTAGCATTGAGTGATGTATATCGGGTCACACTTAGGTAACAAGCGTCTTATCTAGGAGGATTAGTTCAAGTCTTCGTGTATTAATTTACCCAGTACGGGAAAGAGATTCCTCTATCTTCCATTTCCATATACCCATAATGTTTATAGACATGGACATATTGCACATTTTCTTACTTTATGATACCTACATCATTTTCCATCTGCGACATTTGCAAATGTGCTAGTTAATTATTTTTTAAAATAAATTAATGTTAGAAGGCTAATAATGTAACTCCATATGGTGCTAACTTCAAAGTGATATGAATATGAATGCCAAAGAAATAAAGACAATTGTATAGGTTTTCTAGAAGAATATGTGTATCATACAGAGATAATAACATCGTAGCAAAGTTAGTTCAAATATTTAATTCTTACATTATAAGGATATGTTAAAACTAGCCACTTAAAGATAGGAATGGAATTAATCAGGTATACAAGTTGGCTAAGTATTAGAAGATAACCACCGTGTCTAATTCATGTGTGATGACTCAAATATTGAGGGTTTGGTGTGCCACAAGTTATTATAGGTATGGGGTCATAAGTTAATATTCCATCCAAGAAGTCATCATGGATTCAAGTGGGTCAACTTGCATTTATGATTATTCAAATTTTGCATACTAAAATGTAGTTGTAGTTGAACTTCACAATGTAATAAAGGGTATAGAAATAAATGTTGATGGTGTTGCTATTTATACTTAATTAAAATTTGGTTAGGGGTTTATTTCAAAATCATTTTAAGTTGCAACATAAGGAAACAAAATCACAAGACCTCTTGCCCTCAAAGATGGAGAAAATGTCTATACAATAGTTTGATGAAAATGAAAAGATAAGTACATTAGCTAGAAATATGGTAGCAAGGAAGAGATATCTTATATCCATGTGGTTTATTATATGATATGACATCTACATGCACTCTTCGCAAGGGGTATACTACTCAATTATATATATAGATGATTCACACGAACCCAATTCCTACATATATTTTATCCCCACTAAATCATCACTTTCAATCAAACTCACTCACTAATCAGAATCCCCTAAAGATTCCTCATATGATGACCCCTTATATATATCCCCTTGCCCTAGCTTTGTACCCAAATGAGTTATTAATGTTTATTGTTCCTAGAAGTGACATTTCATGCCTTCTTCATAATTTTAATAAAGTGATTTTTTTTCATTTAACTTATTGTTTTAGCTCCACTTTAATTACTAAAACTATCAATATACACATTTGAGGTGCCCTTAACCACATTTAGAAAATCACCAATCTTGTGATCGATAAACACTATTAACAACCCATCTGATGCAAACCAATTATGACATCAAAATAAAATAATATAAACAAAATAAAGTTATTTCAAAAAATAATAAACAACTATTAACAAACAACACATGTGGTGCAAACCTCATTTATTACAAATAGAAAAT
Source organism: Pseudotsuga menziesii (assembly GCA_001517045.1). NCBI lineage: Eukaryota > Viridiplantae > Streptophyta > Pinopsida > Pinales > Pinaceae > Pseudotsuga > Pseudotsuga menziesii. The sequence continues at coordinate 82,119 of LPNX010732703.1, read as the reverse complement.
TATGACACCAAAACAAAAAAATATTAACAAAATAAATTTATTTCAAAAGAGTTGATGAAATTAGTACGATTATAATAATATGATAGTCGTGACAAAATTATGAGAATTTGAAAGAACTTAACCTAATTTATTAGCCCTACATAAATGGAAATGGAATTGAGATGGCATCTAAGAAATTGAAAATCATGTTTCAATAATCAAATCTGTAATGGTTAACATGAAGCTAATTTGTACAGTGGTAAAGGGAGTTGAAAAGATACAATCTTTCCACAAATTATGTAGCTAGATGGTAGATGGTGGTTAACATATTATTTGATGCATCGATTTTTCTTAAGCAAAGAATGTTGAGAGTTAGAGATAGAGTTGAGATGGTATCTAAAAATAATTGAAAAATATGTTTCATTAATCAAATTTGTAATGATTAATATGAAGCTAATTTGTACAGTGATTAAGGGAGTTGATAAAATGCAATTTTTCTACAAATTATATAATTATATAATAATGCAGCTATATGGTTGTTGACATATCACTTGATATATAAAAACCTATATCAACCAAAAAATGTTGACAAGAGAATTATATAATTAATAATGCAGCTAGATGATTGTTAACATATCACTTTATTTATATATAAAGTTGAAGATTCCTTCGTGATTACAACCACTTTAGTTATTCCTCTTTGATTTTGGAATAATAATAAATATCAAAATGAATAATGATGACAGAAAGGACTAATGAATGAAGACCCGACTAAGCCAAGACCCATGTGTGCTTGAATGAAGAAATGGTAGCAAACCAATGTGATAACACCTTCAAAGATAAGATGCAAGGCTTTCCATTATTTCATTTAAAAATGTATTAACTCTAATTTGCAGGGTAATTAAAGTTTTCGTAAAATTAAAGTTGACAATGATCCAATTCAACACACGTATACCTTCGTTTGTTTCCTATAAAGTTATTTGAAATTCATTATGTTCAAAGTATCAATGATGTTTTTATGTAATTGATTGAAATCAACTTACATAGGATATCAACATACAAAGATTCAAAGAGACTTGGTGGTCTGTTTATAGGTAGTAATTGAATAAATCATGATACATAAAAACATGTTATATAACTAATGTGTTTATCTACTATCAATGATTAAATAAATACAAGATTTAAGTTTTGTTATTACAGTGTTTTTTCAAATTTAATATTTTCATAAAGTTTGTGTAAAAATAAAAAGAGACTTAGGTGGTCTGTTTATAGGTAGTAATTGAATAAATCATGATACATAAAAACATGTTACATAGCTAATGTTTTTATCTACTATCAATGATTAAATAAATTCAAGATTTAAGTTTTGTTACTACAGTGTTTTTTCAAATTTAATATTTTTATAAAGTTTGTGTAAAAATAAAGCTTACGTAATAAGTATCGGTGTTATTATAGATTTATTTTATTTTATTAAATAGTGAGAAGGAATAAAATAATAAAATTGTAAAGTTAAATATTTTTTTTAATCTTCTTTCTATGTATAATAGATTTAAAGTGTTAATTGGATCTAGCTCAAGTGGTTGAGAGGAGTAATTGTCATTGTTCATATCCTACTTGTGGCATGTCTTGCTTTTTGCAAGCCAATTTTTCATTAAGACATGTGGAATATCTCAAATTCGCTTATGAACTAAATAGTATTATGATAAGTTACATGGGTGAATCCATGAAGATGGGTAACAATTTTTTGCCAAAAGAGACGATTAAATTTCAAATTTTTACTCATTTCTTAAATTGAAGCTCTCAAAACTCATGTTTGCTTTGTGAATTCTGACATGCAACAAAGAAACAAATTGTAGAGAATGATGTCCTCGTACCACCTATATCTTTTTTAAATAATAATATTATTTAATGTCAAATTGCATTTAATGATATGCTTGTTCATGTAAATTTCAAGAAAAGTTAACAAACGGCTTGTGTGCACGTAAACTAATTTAGTGATAATGCGTAATTTCTAAAAACAATAAAATATGAACACAATCTACACAAAATGCACAAGGCGCAGCCCTAAGGGGTAGCTCAGTTGGTTGGATCTTCCAAGACCAAGACAGATAAGGTCGAGGTCAGGGTTCAATTCTCTCTGGGTCCTTTAGGGTCAGGCACCCTGGTTGGTGTCGCGGATAGGCTCTGAAAATAGCCTAACAAGGTGCGACCCCTTCGGGTGGGCCCCCTTGGATAATTTTCGTGGATGTAGCGGCTCAATCATCGAGCATGAACCACATTAAAAAAAAGATACACAAGGTGCATTTTTTGGGGGGGGAATTATGCCTTTTATTAATTTTCAAAACTAACCATTGAAAATATGAATCATATTTGTACACACGTAAAGTTTTTTTTTACTGCCTACAATAATAATAATAATAAAAATACCATTTTGAAGATGACACATTGATGTGGGACATATATATATTTTTAAAGAAGATTGTTGTGTACTCTTTATGTTGTTGAATTTTCATCGCGTTGATTTGAAGTTGTTGACATGGCTTTTAAGTGTAAGTTTGAAGAGAAAATAAAAAAGAATATCATATGAACTCAAAAACTCATAAATTATATGCCGATCGATAGACGATTCATTGACAAATCCATCGATATGAAGTCTGCCACCTAAGGTGCATCCGATGACATGGTTTAGGCCTAGCAAAGATGCCAATAAAATTAAATTTGTGGAAATGGGGTTAAAAACCTATTTTAAAAATCCCTCAATCAAGCTGTCAGGCACGATTTAGCTAATGGCTTGATCTTTGTCTAAACACACATAAATCCTTGATCGAGGTATTTAAAAACCCTCGATTGAACTTTTATGCCCATTTTTAAAACCCTTGATCGAACTTTTACGCCTATTCTTAAATACCTCGATCGATGATTTATGTGTGTAGACAAAATCTAGGTCAAGCTATTAGCTCAATCGAGCATTTAAAAACTCAAATTAAAAGAATTTCGACTACCCAACTTCGTGTTTGAAGGAAAGTACTCCAAAAACCAAGACCAACCAGTGAATCCATTTTTCTAACTTCCCTGGGTAAAGTGTGTCACCCCATTCATTGGTCCTAGGGTTGTCCCTTCCTTGGCGTTGAATCCTTAAAAAATGGCTTCATATCGAGTATGTATTCTTAGCTTGTCCCATGGGGTATATATTCTATCTATTAATTGTTTGGGTGCCCTTGTAAATTAATAAATTTGTTAGTATTTATTATATTTAAATCTTTCATGGGATCAAACTCTTCCAATTATATTAAAATTAAACATAGAATTATAAGATAATCAATAGTAAAACATATTTTCAACAAGAAGAATGATACTTGTGGGTACTAGTAAATACCTTCAAGAGGAATCGAGTAAAGGCGTAACAAGATCACCACTTCCTCTAGATTTTATACGTGTAGATATGGGTTGCAAATTAGTTAGAGCTATAGATGTGACTAAAATCATGACAAATGGAAATAAGGGTCCTTTGTGTTTTGGTTCTTAATCACAAGAAAGGATTAAGAACCAAATGACTCGTCTTCGTATTTTCTATGGTTTTCAGTCACATCAATAAACACCACTTACTTTGTTATTCTATCTATAACTGCTTTCTACTAGTCCTTGGTTAAGCTTCTATGCAACATAAATAAATCACCGTTGTTGTTTTATATTTATAATTGTTGTAGGCACTTGATCGAGCTTTTAAATTGCAAAGGGAGAAATTGTCCTGGCCTTTTTTTTTTAATTTTTATTGGACTCAATGGCTTGATCGAGATTTGTATGCTCGATCAAGGGTTATTAAAAACCATTGATTAAGCGTTTTAAAATAACTTGATCGAGCGTCTAGTTAAGCCTTTGATCGAGTCTTTTAAAGCTTGATCTAGATCGTTTTTTCAACATACTCACGCCCTCCACTTTCCAAAAAGTGTTACCCATCTTTTAGAAACACCCACATATAATAATAATAATAAATTCAAAGTTAAAATAGATTTATTTAGATTTGTTATTTAAATGTGGTAATGTAGATTATATGTGAGCATTTTTTATATTATAATAATTAAAAAAGACATTAACTCTTTCTTTTGTTTCTTTCAATGGATCTCCCGACATGTTATAAAGTCCTTCACTTCTTTTCTTTTGATGCAACAAGGAAGCTCCATCTATGTAAAGGAATTGAGAGTTGAGGNTATGTAAAGGAATTGAGAGTTGAGGATTATATCAATCTTAATTAGAATATATATATATATATATATATATATATATTGCTCCTTAAGGATCACTTATGACATTCCAATATTGATTGTCTTGTGATTGATTCTCACTTTTATTCAATTCTACTATTATGACTAAGTTTATCATTTTTTGTAAAAAATTAGCATTATGTATATTTAGTGGTCGCATTTGATAAATTCTAGTTGAGATAATACAATATCGATCTTATATTCGAAAGTTTAGTATTTGAGTAAGTTCATATGTTACCCAAAATAAACAACTTTTGATATCCACAATCACTTCGATGCTCTCTCTTCTTATAAGTATTGCTTCAATTATGTTGGTCCCAACTTCTAATAAAAATTAAACGATATAGTATGTCTTCTTATAAGTATTGTTTTAATTATGATTATCCAACTTCTAATAAAAATTAAAGAGTGTATGTGGTACACAATCACTTTAGTGATATATCTTCTAATAAGTATTGTCTCAAATATGATAATCCCAACTTCTAACAACAATAAAACAATGTATGTTAGATGCTCACTTTGTGAATGCTAAGATTTACACGAGTTCATTGGGACTTCAAGATCGAACATTCAATTTTCCAAAAAGGTAATCATACATACATCTCATATAGGTGTATGTGAGATGCTCACTTTGTGAATGCTAAGATTTCAACGAGTTCATTGTGACTTCAAGATCGAACATTCATTTTTCTAAAAAGGTAATGTTAAAGGTCTATAGACTACTTATGCAACATTTTTGCAAAATAAGACAAATGTGAATAGTTAGAAGATTTAAGATTTTACCAAAGTATGGATCATTCAAATGCAACCATAAGATTTTCTAAAAAAATATGAATTACGACATGTATTTACTAAATTAATATTTTTAATAATTATAATTATATCATTTAAAAAAAAAAAATGAAACAACTATTTTTTATTAAAATAAAAGTTGTATTAGCAAATATTGATAACTTAGATACAAAGAGGCCGGCATCAAAAAGCCAGAAGAACCAACTTCTCTGAACAGAACTACAAAATATTCAAAACATGTCAACCCTATCACTAGAACAAGCCTATCAGCCAGCATAAAAACAAGCTTAGAATACTTATCAGCAAAAATGACCGGCACACAGACATTACATAATGATCATTCAGAAAAACTTATCTGAAAAATATCATAGTATCTGTGTGAACACAAATACCCTCCAAGCAAATAGAGAGATAGATTCTACCATCCATATCACCCAAACTGGTTTTAGAGAAAGTGTCAGCTTTAGAACTCATCTCACGATAGATATGGTTGAATGACAAACTATTGAATTCTTTCATCAATCTTTTGGAGTCATTCAACCAATGGAATAATTCCAGGGACAATACTTGAGCCTTTTTCAATGCCCAATTTATTATCACTTGCGAGTCCCCTACAACATGGATGTATTTCAATCCCCACGAATTAGAAACAAAGAGTCCACTCCAGAGGCCAACAATTTCTGCATGGGTATTAGTGCCCCTTCCTAATTTTAACCAACCCTTAATCTCCTTGACATCGTCTAATTTTATTACAAAATCTGCTCCACAAAGTCCATTTGTTGCAGCGCCATTGAAATAAACCCAAGGATGAACTTGCATAAATGAAGGGAAAGAGTAATCTCTTTGCCTTTTTGCAGCTTTCTCACTATGCCATTCAAAAACCGAGGAAAGAATTTTAACAAAAGTTACCTCGATTTTTTGGAACGAATTAGTATATAAGGAAACGCTACTAGCCTTCCAGACCTCCCATAACATGAAACATGGGAGATGATCATAGTCCGCGTTTCTCATATGCCAGGCCTATAAATTATCCACCACCGAGGCCCTCTTCCAACTATGATCGATTTTTAGGTAGTGTATAATAAAAAACCAAATAGCAGAGAAATATGCACATTCACCAAATAAGTGGTAAGCCGCATCAATATTCTTGAAGCAGAGCAGACATCTCCTCGACCCCTTGTATCCCCTACTCTACAATGCCTCCCATGTCAAGATTTTAAAGTTCAAAACCAACCACATAAAGAACTTGATTTTTAATGGCATCTCTCCTTTCCACAGCCAGGACGACCACCAATGGGACACATCTGAAGAATGCATAGAAATGATAAATCGATACGCCAGCTTAGCAGTTACTTTACCATCACAAGGATTTAATGACCAAACCATTTTATCAGCGACTTCAGACAAGGTGATATTTCCATGGTTCAGCGCTGACATGAAACAATCCCATTCTTCGGCAGGATTACCAAACAACCCCAGCTCCAAAGAATCTGCCCAATACTTTAAATTGGAGTCTCTCTGTGAGTCCTTCAACACAAAAAGGTTCTTGCGATGCAGCACCGAAACCAAATTATGAGAAAAAATAGCACTATCCCCTAACAAACATATTGGATCAATCAAGAGCTGGATTTGGATCCCCTTTCCAACCTGCCAGCTCAATGCGTTAGAAATATAGGGAAAACTTCTTACCAGACTTTTCCATAAGGTTGAAACACCCGACTTTACACCAGCTCCATTTCTAATCCAAAAGACAGGATCCAACCCTTTAAGAAATTTAGCCCTTATCAACTTTCGCCACAGACCTTTTCCCATCAAACATCTCCACATAGATTTGGCACACAGAGCTGAATTGAAATGACTGAGGTGTTTAAGACCCCAACCCCCCATATCACGCGGGATTGATAATTTGTCCCAAGTATACAGGTGGAATTTCCCCGTCACCAAAAACACCCGACCATAGAAAGTGAAAAAATTATGCTCTCATTTAAGACAAGATCGAAGCTGGACTAGAGAATAGTGGTGTTTATTTATTTTTATATAAGAATAGTAATGTTTATAAATGTTATATATTAAAATCCACATTAATTTGAATTGGTTTGTTATTTCTTTTTATTTGATGGTGTTTATACATGCTATATGTTAAAATCCATATTATTTTGAAATGGTTTGTTATTTCTTTTTATGTGATGGTGTTAATGTTATACATATTATAGGTTAAAATTTCCATCAATTTTATTTTAATTAAGGTATCATTCCAAAAAAGATAGCATAGTTTATTAATTTATAATAAAAAATAATGAATTGCTTTTTATATTTGAATATTCATATTCTACTAGCGCAACCACTTAATTTATTGTTAATGAATACGGATAGGCAACACGTTAAGTGTCACAAATAAGTTATCTAATAACCTCTTGTTTATGCCTCATGCCTCACCTACATGTTATCACATGAACTGCAAAATGGAGTTCAACTAAACCTTGTGCACATTAGTTCAACATCAAGCTGCTAGATGGAGTACCAAGTGCAGTTATCTCATGAGTTCAAATGAGTTTATTAGGATTTTAGAGGAGTTTATTATAAGTTCGACTGTCACACAAACTGCACATTAACTCAACTCCCAGCTCCAAAATAGAGTTCGACTAAACCTTGTGCACATTAGCTAGACTCTGAGCTGTTAAATGGAGTTCCACTATCACAGAGATTGCACATTACCATGCCATTAAGTGCAGCTATCACATGAGCTATTTTCGATTTTTTTTATAATTGTTTATTATGAATTTTGAACAATGACCATAGAATGAATCTGATGGTATACTTGTCCCATTCTCCTGCAATTTAGGAAAAGCATAAATAGTATTCCACACCAAAATTCTAAGATATAAATGCCTATCGACATAAATAAAAATATTGTTTGTCGGAAAAGATAAAAACAACTTTTTTATTATTTTTTTCAATTATTTTAATTCTATATATATTCCAATATAATATGACAGGATGACTAAACAGAAACTAAAATTAGAGTATTTCTTATTTTTCATGGTAATGAATACTTAATTAGAGTATTTCTTATTTATTTTTTCATTGTAATGCATACTTCTTATTTTGATATCATTTAACTCTATATATATTCCAATATAACATGACACGATGACTAAACAGAAACTAAAATTAGAGTATTTCTTATTTTTCATTGTAATGAATACTTAATTAGAGTATTTCTTACTTTTTCATTGTAATGCACACTTCTTATTTTGATATCAATGAACGCCGCCCTTAGGGCTCTTTAATGAAGAGAAACATACTTAATTAAAGTATTTCTTATTTTTTCATTGTAATGTATACTTCTTATTTTGATATCAATGAACGTCGCCCTTAGGTCTCTTTAATGAAGAGAAACATTCTCCCTTGTTATATAAACTCCAACACCCTCCACCGTAGTGTCAAAATCACGGCCAGTTAAAGAATATTAGTCGTTACGACATGATGACTATAAGATGCATAGGTGCATTATAGAGGCATTTGAAACCACACGTTGTGCTGTGAACTTGAAATTTAAGGGGCGTTGAAGATCATACATTGTGCTATGAAATTGACACGTAGGGACGTTAAAACCACACCTTTTGCTATGATCTTGACAACCATAGATAAAATGGACTTTGAACCATATTCGTTATGACATGATGACCATAAGATGCATAGATGCATTATAGGGGCATTTGAAACCACAAGTTGTGCTGTGAACTTGACACTTAAGGGGCGTTGAAGATCATACATTGTGCTATGAAATTGACACGTAGGGACGTTAAAACCACACCACACCTTTTGCTATGATCTTGATAAAATGGACTTTGAACCAAACAAAGAGATGGCAATAAGTGACATATTTGCAACATAATGAATGGAAAGGAGATTTAAATTTCTAAGGAACTCTATGAATCAAGAATCAAGGGTATAAAACATACCGTAACCATATCTCCATTTTGAGGATCCTTCAAGTGTTCCAATGTTATATAATTCTGTAATATTATCCTTCATGTGAAAATAGAAGGCATAACAGATTATGAAAAGGAGCAAAATCATCTTCCATTTGTATTCAGTGCTGCAAAGTTTGCATGGAGAAAACTTAGAATAATTGGACCATATTCAGATAAGCTCTACACATTCTCATTCAATTTACAGTTGGAATTTCCAACAAATTATTGAATATAATTTGTAGTGCGGTAACATTTTCTTCCCGGGTCAAGTATAGTAGCACTGTAGGAGTCTGCAGTTCTAGAAAAATGTCTAGCCAAATAGGAAGACATACTGGAATTTGTAATGTAAAACTTCATGTACAATGAAAAAAAAGAATGCATTCGCCCCAATCAGAAATAAAATCAACAAAAACCATGTTGTAAATGGTTTGTTGTTCATATCAAAGCTAAACAGCGGCTTGATACCAGAAGAAGAGAATATACGAAGAACCATATGAAGCTTAATAAGCAATAAGCCATGTCTAAGTGGAAGTATCCACATGAAACCAAATGTGGCTTTAACCCTGAACTACTAAGTACTCTCTCAAGTGATTCTAAGTAACCGCGGGTACGTGAAATAACGAAATACTCGATTATGAGCATTGTTACCTGAAATCTTAACGAAAGGTGAACATCTACTAAAAAGTGACGTACCCGATCACTCTCACGGAGAAATATCTTGGGAGGTCTGACCAAATATGTCTGGACAATTATCCCATTTACCCTGTTCTNCGAAAGGTGAACATCTACTAAAAAGTGACGTACCCGATCACTCTCACGGAGAAATATCTTGGGAGGTCTGACCAAATATGTCTGGACAATTATCCCATTTCCCCTGTTCTCTTGCTTCCCAATATCCGCCAATATACTTGTATGTGTCCCGGCCCTTCTCTTTGCGAAACCATCGTGGCTGCCACCCACTTTCTTGTAATTTCCTTGACTGCAATTATAGAAAGCACAGTATGAGACAGACTAGATGGAGCTTTAACTTTTTCATTTGAGTAGGTAGTGAAATAAACAGCATACCTGTCGCTGTCTCTGTTCCAACCTCAACTTCTCTGCATTGGCCAACTCATACTCTCCGTTTTCTAAATGCCGTTGATCTGGTCTCAGCCTTGAATCAGTTGGTGGCAGCTTTTCCTTGTATGTAAAAAAATTATTTTTAATCATAAGAATCCAATGAGGAAAAAAGCACGGAGAACAGTCAAAGCAAGTTTTCGTTACTAACATTGAATTTTACCTTCAGTCCTGGAGTTAGTTCATTGAGGGTTATTGCAAAAGAAGTTAAGTTGTATCTTGTGGGATTCTTAGAAGGTTTACTTTTTTTCCATAATAAGGAAGCCTCAGACATTGGATCATAACCCCTGGGCTTTGTGGCAATATCACCAAGGACGTAGTACATGCTTTCATCCCACTTCCCTAATAATGTCGCTACTTTATTCCCATTCCTATCCTGCACAAACCCTTGTACCTATAGAACAATATCATCAAAAGTTTTTGTCAGAACTGTTGTTAAAATACCAAGTGAAGTGCATTGCAATCAAATCGTGTCAACAAGATTAAAAGAAATGCTAGCTCGGTAAAGACATTTGATGCCATTACTCAAGAAAGTTAGAAACGATAAAACACCTAATTGCTGGAAATTACCTGATGAGGGTTTCGGTCGATTATGGATTGCTCCTTAAACTTTAGCCTACATGAATATTCATGATCCCCCTGTATACGCATTGTCCCGTAGTGATCACAGTATATTTTCCCCAAAATAAGGTTATAAATAGATGTGGTGACCTGCAACCAAAAAATCCCAGGCTCAGTTTATTAAAAATGACAAGACAGATAACAAAGTAATATGTTATACTGGTGCCATTTACCTTACTCCACTGAAACACCTCCCCATCATCAAACTCTAGTGCTAGAACTCCTACAGGATCAAGTTGGATGGAGCGACCCCAAAATTTGCTCTTTAGGTTACTGTCTCCCCAAAATTTCCATCCTCTACCTTCACAATGGCATGCAACAAGCATGGGATGATGGCTGACCTGCATAATGTAATTTAATTTCTTTTAGAGATGAGGTAACCTAATATTCAGGGAATATAATTGCATTTAACGAGGACAACACAATCTATACAGTATATAATTGTAGTTTATAGCACAGATAATATATCTTTGCAATCTGCACACATTAAAGAAATAAAATAAATGCCTAGTAGTCAAGTGCGGGTAATTCTTCTTCGAGACAGAATTAGGGCAACCAAAATGATCATAGGGGTTATCTGATCAAAGCATTAGCATTTTGAATGCTGCAAAGAAAATAAGAAATTTAATACTTCAGTAATTGTCAATCAATCAGTACAGAGTGAGCAGGCTTTTCTTACCATGACTGTCAAATGTCAAGAAACATTTCCAACTGACACAATATGCTGGGTTAGAAAAGACCTTCCATATGAATTCTAGAAACAAATTTGTCTTCTAGGGTTTAGCATGTATACCAAAAATACATCTTAACATGAGCCAACACTTACCTTCTCAGCAAAGAAACGGAGACCTTTATCTGGAAAATCAGCCTCATAAGTTTCCCCCAAAAGAGGATTGAAAGGTTTACAATGTCGACCTTCAGATGAAGCATATCCAGAAACTGCAAATGCTGCCACATTTAATATCCGCATTAAACTGTTCCCCTGAAGCACAGAACAGTACACTACATTAATCAGCAAAGAAATTTCTTTCAGGTTCAATAGATTACAACATCATTAAGCTGCAAAACGTACAACTATTTAAGTTGACTCTCTTTGAGTGTTAAATTGAGAAGTCTCCTCTATTTTGACAATTCATTGCAGTACAGTTGTCACTGACAGGAAATATTTATTTGTTAACACAACAACCATTCCTTGTCTGTAAACTCAGAATTTGAAGGTTTTTACTCGGTAAAAAGTCACAATTCCAGAAAATATTGCCAAAAGCTTGTAAATAAGGCAAGAGAGTACAAAATGGACTGGGATGGAGATAAATAGGAATTCCTTGATTAGTTCCAGACCACCTCCCATGGAACCAATTAACTGATGTGGATAAGCAACACCATGTAACATATTCCTTATTTTAAATCCATATTTTTTCATCACTCCTGCTGTTCCCTCACCATTGGAAAAGTTGGCAGTTTTAAGCATTTTCCCTTCTCGGAAAAGAGATAAATCTACTGAAGCACACATATCGCAAATATCTCAACTACAGGGAATTTAAATCCATATTTTTTCATCACTCCTGCTGTTCCCTCACCTTTGGAAAAGTTGGCAGTTTTAAGCATTTTCCCTTCTCGGAAAAGAGATAAATCTACTGAAGCACACATATCGCAAATATCTCAACTACAGGGAATTAATCAGATTGTATCATGTCTGAAGCATGGTTCCTCTAACAAGTTGTGCGTAAAGACAAGGATTTCATGACAAGAAGATATGATCTCAACCCAAATTGTATCAGAACAGACTCACAGAGTGAAGTAATAAGGAAACGAATATAAATCTGTAGAATCAAAATGCACACAACAGATGAATCCTTGCACCAGGGATGTAGCAAAATTTAAATTCGTGGAATTAATGTAGTAACATTAGATAATCTCCTGTGACAAAAAGTTGCAGAGTATCAAAATTTAAAAAAGAATATGTACTATAGCAGTTGAATCGTCACCCCTATAAAGATCTACAATTCAAATACTCAAAAACCAACTGCAAACCCACTGCAAAAAGATAAGTGAATGAGATCCCTAGGAACATAAATATGAATATTGAGAAACCAAAGTACAGCTCTATTAAATAAAATATGAGGCTAGGATACCAATACATATATTCCATTAGAAAGAAGTATAAACTCATTTATAAAGACAGAAGTAACATGTTTGAAATCTAGAAATTTTTCAGGAAGGTAAAAACATATAAAGGGTTCCCACGGGGCATAGAATAGACGGTGAATGGGTGTATTGTTAAGGCACTCCTTGCGTAAGGTCACCACTTTGAAACTATGTCGGTACGAACCTTACAAAAAAAACATATAAAGGCCAGTGTAATCCTTCGAGATTATAGTCACAAAATGCACACATTTTTTCTCAAAAAGGTTGTGGTGGGGGTGTGTTTTTTTTGTGTTTGCAGGTTTCCACAACTTGTAACTAGTATTTTCCCTTGATGCACTTTTCTTTTACATCTATATATCAATCGTCCTAGCAAGGATTGTGGGAAATGCATCAATACACTAAATTCATGATTATATAGTTGATAAAACTGTTTGTCATCAAGTGGCTAAAACTTATAAGAACATTCTTCAAGTGTTGTAAATAGTAACCATAAAACTGCAGAAGTTACTTGCCTATTCTGTCACTTGCTCTCCATGTTCGGTCTCTCACATGAATCCTATATTTTTTCTTTTCATTTCTTGAACTTGAGATGTACCTAGCTGCTTTCCTTGCTCAGAGAAGCACCAACTCTTACAAAATTTCTACTCTAACTCCAAGTTGAGCTCTGAATGGCTCACATAACAAACTTCTATGGAATCTAAATCTGGAATTATACACAATATATGGATTTTATATACAACAACCATGATGAATCCCAAAGCCACCAGAACTAGTGTAGACTCAGTAGCACCTTCTACCTGCATGCACACAACATATGGGCCTCTCCTCGCTGCCAGCACTCACACTAGCTTGTCCATTTCACTGTCAAGCCTCTTACTGCACAGGGAACCCTTCATAGCCAGGTTTCAGTTTTGGCCAAGAGATCTCATTGAAGCTACAAATCTAGCGAGGGACATGCTCAGGCAACTTTACCCATCAAGGAATCCCAGCAATGCTATGACCAATAGATCCCAATGAAGTTGCAAATCTAGTAAGGGACATGCTCATGTAACTTTTCCCATCAAGGAATCCCAACAACGCCATAGTACAATATTGGCGGAGAGATCCCAACGAAGCTACAAATCTAGTAAGGGCCATGCTCATACAAGGAATTCCAAAAATGTCATATCTCCTACTGGGCATATTCGAGCAGTGCAACAACTCAATGATCAAGGTTCAACAAGTTGAACACAGGGTTCAAATTAATAGCAATATCTCTCCCAGTCTCTCATGCTCTCAATAGTCAAATTCTAAGTTGCACAAGTTACTGGAATGCAGGTATGATTGTCTTGTATGGCTAGAAGCTTTTCCCAAATTTCCAAAAAACACTAGGTAGGCAGCAGTAATATTATGTATTAAAAATATATATGATATTTTTTAAGCCAAAAAATACAATGTTTCCACCAAGTTTTTGAGACATGGGGATGCAGAAGTGAGGAAAGTCGAAACACACTTAGGGAAAGTGTGTAGACACCCCCCAAATTTCAGGGATGGTCGTGGTAAATGGGGGTCATCAGCATCCTTAGCATAGGGGCTGCATCTCAAAAATTTAAAGAGAAAAAAAATTGAAAGATATGAAAACATAAAATGATAAAAGATGCATCTAGATTCTAAAGTCTAACTATCAATTGGAGTTCATCAATAACGATTCATCATTGTAAATTCAAATTAGAAATGGACTTCGGGAAAGTATAATTACGCTATTCTAGTATTAGTCTTAGAGGTTTTATCTTTTTAATTTTAATTTTCTTTTAAACTTTTTTAAAAAAATTGGAGGAAATTGTAGAGGCATGCCCATGCATCGCATCTTTCATGGGGCCCTACACACATTCCTAAATTCCATCCCCCTTTGCAAAACACCCCTCATCCTTGGGAAAATATTTCACTGGAGTTGTCTAAACTCTAGACGATTTGCACTTTTTCCGGCGAATTTGGCCGGAATCCGTCAACACGATTTGTTGATGAAAATGCAATTTCCATTGTTGAAATTGAAATTTTGATTGCAGAAATGGATTCAGGGCCCTTGATCACCCCTGGGGCACCCTGATTATACAATTCCAACCACTGAAAACTGCAATTTGAACGATTTCCGCCGGATTTGGCCAGAAAATTCGCTGTATTTCGGTGCAAATCGTCTAGAGTTTAGACAACTCCTATTTCACTTCCCATTTCACAAATTGGGGAACACTAAAATGTTTCACAGGGTGTCCCAGCATCCCAGGGGCAAAGGGAGCACAAGGGGGACATTCCCATGTAACACTGGAAAAAAAATTCATATTTATCATTCACAAAGTCATCATATATATGCACATCATTCACATAATCAGCATTTATAGTCATTAACAATTATCATTCCCACAACCATAGTGAATAGACCCAATACATATTCATCATATACGCAATCATTATTAAAAATGAAAACCACCAGCATGTACCATCGGCATCAACACACAGCCATAATCCCATGGATGAGATAATTGTAAGAAAAAACCATGATTCTATGTCATCATCTGGAGGTGTGAGGGTTTCATCAAGCATTTGAGTAGACTAGTTTTCAAGTCGTATTGAAGTAAATGGATGTGAGGTTAGCACCTAACACAACTATTCTCCACTCATTCTTGTTATTACTCTTCACCCATCCATTATACCCATTGACTGTGAAGGCGCATCACACTGCCCACACTCCATTTCAATATGAGCAGAAAATAAATATCATGAGAAATCTTTGACAAACACGACACTAGCTACAACCACACAAGAGGTGATCATTGCTTGATATAAAATGGCATATCACACTAATAATAGGAGGAGCATACTCAATTATTTACAACAGGGAGACACACAGGATATATCAATGAAAAATAATTAAAATGCCTCTGATACAAAGTCATATCCATGATCAGCAACAAAGTAGAAGCTCTATTATTTCATTGGAAGTTTAGCACCCTCCACATATTTATCATACATAAAATCGGGTTGAATATACAAAACCAATTACCTCCATTCAAAAATTCAACCCTCTTGTGGATGGATGGAATTGTTATTGGCAATCAGCATACACCAATTTCTTCCCAACAGCCCAACAAAAGAAATCACAACACTTCACAATGCCCTTAGGAAACTCATTTTGATAAAAGGTAAATGAAAGAAACACTTGAATTACAATTGCAAATGAGAGTTGTGTACGTAATTCAAATGAGAGTTGTGTATTCATACACAACTTAAGAGTATATACTATATACTATAATTACTTGATTTATAATTACTTGAGAGTTGTATAGGGAACTTTCCAGCCTAGATCTACAAGGTTGATCTCCAAACCTAGAAACACAATAATGATTTGCAACACAAGGTTGGTTGTGGCAAAAATTCAAGCTTACACCATTTTCAACATCCGCCCTTACACTGAGCCATGGAGAAAAATGATGAATACAAATTAGAGTGTATATAGATACCCAACTCAATATAAGGTCAAGGCCAAAATGCTAATGAGAATGAGTGTATTGATAACCAAATCAATATAAGGTCGATCATGGCCGGAAAAAAAGTGAGAGTGGGTGTATAAATTGTTAAATTCCCAACTCAACATAATGTCAATCATGATCGAAATATGAAGAAGAGTAAATGTATAAATACCCAACTCAATATAAAGTTGATCATGGCCAAAAATGAAGAGGCCTATTTTCAACATCCCCCCTTAATCTCAAAAGAAGGCCTTGGAAATAAGGCATTATATTACAAGATTCGTATACCTCCTTAATCTTGAATAGGGGCCAGAATCCCAGATAGACAAGACATTATATATTATACCCCCACTCAATGCCATAACTGCCACACTAGTATGTTTCCACAAGCTGGTGAAGGTGGCCTCTGGTAGAGGTATAAAAGAAGAGACATTTTCACGATGGGATTCAAGTGAGCCATTATGAGGACCTTGCCATCAACATATGTCAACCCAATTGTTGAAGATGGATTGTTTGAGGGAACACTCACAGGTTTAAGAAGAGGACCAACATCATGATGTGAAGGAGGAGATTGATTCATAGAAACATGTTTAGAATCATCTGTAGGAAAATCATTTGTGAGAAGCAGTGGAAAAGATCCCGACAAACTGTGAGTAGGAACTTCATCAATTTCACCAATGATAACTTTCTCTCTATTGTGTTGTCAATAATCAAAGAAGAATGGCCCATATGCAAAGTGTACAACCAAATGTGTATTATAAGATGAGTCTATTAGGTTCAATAACAATGCAACAAAGAATCCTTCACAAAGTCTTTAGTAGTCCACCTTGGTAGGCCCAAGAGAAAGAGAGGTACCAACTTCTTATAAAAACAATCTATTGTGTGCTCCTTGTTGTAGAACTAAAGAAGGAGAGATCCTGGGCCTTGAAGGAGGGTTTAAACCCTAATAAGCAAAAAACCATTGAAAACCATAGAAAAAAGTGAAAAGGCCTTGAAGGAGGGTTTAAACCATCGGAAACCCTATAAAAAATGTGCAAGTATTAAAACAAAGTTCAAACCCTACAGAACCCTAGAAAAAGAGATGATCCATAAACCCCAATTTCATAGTCACAAGGAAGCCTTAAATGATGACACTAGCCAACTATCTTCAGATCGACAACTAAAGTGATTCCTTGAAGGAGGGTTTAACCCATAAGAAATCTTAAAAGGAGAAGATCCAACAACTCTAGTTCCACAACCCTTTAACAATGCCACTAGCCAAAAATATTTGGATCAACTACTAAGTTGAGCTAGGTTCACACTCACTCTACTACCATGTTGAGATTCACAAGACATATAGAGAATCAAACATAACCAAACACAAACCTAAGTATGGATTCTATGGAATAAAGAGAAAATAAATTGGCACCAAGGGAGCCAAACTGTTGAAGAGAAATCAGCGAAGAGGGGTGCAACCTTAGAGGGAGAAATAACCCCAATACAAGTGCGCACTAGAAAGACAAGGAAACCCATGAACAAAAAAGAGTGCAACACTTGAGTGTGGCCTTAGACAAATCAATTTGATAAAATATGAATAAGAATCACTTGAACTATAATTACAAATGAGAGTTGTGTATTTGTAAACAGCTTAAGAGTATGGCATTTTCCCCAAGAGGGTTTATGAACCTACACGTATAAGGTCTACCTTATCCAAATTTAAAGATATAATGATGATTACAATACAAGGTTAGTGACGGATGAAAGTGAAGATTACACCATTTTCAACACTCTAAAGCTCTTGGGAATGAGGAAACAAAGAGTACGAGTTCCCCAACTATTGGGCGTGGTACCTATGCAACTTAGGTCAAATTCATCTTTGCAAAATGACACTCTTAAAGCTCACAAATGGCATAATAGTTGTAGATTTCAACAACAAATCATGACAATAGATCACAACCACAAACAATGTGGGAAAACAAAAGAACCTTCCAATAAACAAAAATGGAATATATATATAAAGCTATGCATAGGGAATGTATTATTAGTATATTTCTCCAAATACTTTTGGTGTAGCCACATACAGTGGGGAGTTCCTAGCTTCTCACTTGGGAAGTCAACTTTCCCTTTTATCCTCATTTCCTCCCATTGTATCATAGCCCCCTCATTTTGTTTCCATACTTGGGAAACATAAACAATTGTAAAGCATAAAATGATTCTATAGTGGTACCTTAGCCTTGGACTTTCACTACGAATCTTTACAAAGCATGTACACATATTCATCATGGCCATTTCTATATATAGCCCACATGGCCTGACACCCAATCAAAGCATCCATGTATACACAACCTTTATATTATATAATTTAGATTAAGTACAACACATAGGTCAAAATAGGATATTTTATTCCCCTCCCCCTTTGAATAGCATCTCCCTTGTTGAAGCCTCAAAACTTGAATAAGGATGCATAGTCCTCCATCATGGAACACTCTAGGTCCTAGGTTGCATCACTCCATCTGTAATGCTTCCATTTGACCTTTACCTAATTGATATGAGCACAATACCAACAATGCAAATTCTCACACACAAGTAAACATAATAGAAAATGTATGCAAGATTAGAGAGGATATTGATGAAGCTATACACATAACTATATAGTCATTTTATTAAGAAATTTATATAGAATACAGATGCTGGGAGAGTGGTCAAGTTTGATCATGTCTCTAATAAAATACAATACAGTGTTGAGTGATCAATTTAGACTAAGTCACCCAAAATAGATAAGGATAAAGTACAAAATAGAAAACTAAAAATATAATACATGTTCACTAGTGACTAGACTAAGTCTCATCAAATCCTTCCTATTAAGAGGCAATCATGCCTGATTTCTGTTTTAGTTGGGGTACATCTCTTCCAACGAAGGACAACATAATATTGGGTTTAGTGTAGTAGGGGTCTCTCAATGAACTTGTGTCCTGGCTAAAAAGAGAGTGCTTGAACCAGTGGCACAATGTTCTATAGAAGAGAAGAGGTTTGTGAAAGAACATTGGTGGGGGTCCTTCAAGAGAAAAATGTGAAGAAGCATGCCGAAAACCAAGGAGAAGCACTTATGTTGAAGGAACATGGACAATACAAACACAAGTCATGGAGTACTCAAAGTTGTTGGGCTCATTTTGCTTCATATTTTTCAGAAGTGGAAGCAAGTGGCAAAGGGAATCCTTATCTAAAGCAAGATGAAGATATGGAGGATTCAGGATCACTAAATCCTCCTTGCTTAAGTTGGAAGATCCCATGAGCTGTCTAGAACATTGTTGGGGGAGTAGAACACTGGGAGAGAAACTCCAAATGAACAAAAACAGTTAGGACTATTGATAGTAACTTGATAACTAAGATGATGATGTGGAGATCAATTATGGATGAGTCTCCAACACCATAGGTTCACCATGTTGTGGAGTTGAAAATTTTTGTTACATCTCTATTATGTAAACAAAAAGAAAAACTAGCAATGAAGTATGGAAAATAGGAGATGTAGGAACACACTGCAGTTGGGACTGTTAAAAATTAGTACTTATGAGATTCCTGAAACATGTTGGTGTCAACAAAAGAATTAGATGAAAGGGAAGATGTTGGAGATGATATGATCATGAACAAATGCAAGAGCTGTAGACATTGCATAACATTTCATAGGGGTAAAGACTTTTTGATTGGAGACTAGCAGCCATTGGAGAATCTATTGCATGGCCTTGAGCATGGTTATCCCATGGCCTTGAACATGGTTATCATTGTTTCCCACATGTGGATCTGAACTGTTGTTGTTGTGCTAATGCTTGTTGTTGTTATGCAAAAGTTTGTACAAAAACATGTTTTTGTCATTTTGGTCTGCCATCAAACAAAGAAACTAGATCTGGGGTATGAACCTAATCACCCCATAAAGGTAACTTGGCCCACAAGTTAGAATTTTAAATTTTAGTTCATTGTCTGTATGAATAGGGGTGCCACCCTCACTTGTATGAATATGATATACATGTGATATTTTAATCTTATTTCAAGCATTTTTATTAGTAAACCCATAAAAAGTAAACAACATATCCAAGGGAACTCAATGGGGGAACATAGTGCTGTCTAGAGATATTGTTATCAGTGTTACGAAAATCGTGTTTTAAATCGCGATTTTCCGATTTAAATCAGAATAGCTTGCTTCCCGAGCCGATTCAAAACTTCCCGACCAAAACTTGCGTTGATTGATTTAAATCTAGTCAACGCGATCGTAACTCACGATTTTCGATTCCGATTCAAACCTCGACATGAATCGTGATTTTGGGTTTGGCGATTTTCCCGCGAACAAACATTCCCGCGTCGAGTTTTCGATTAAAAAACGGCAACAATCCTTCGTTTGCTACCATTCTCTGCGGGTGGGTGTGAATGCATGGTGCTCTCACGCGTCAAGCTTGGAGGCTGGAGTACTCGTGACCGTGTTTCCATTGTTTCGCGTTGAGGTTTGAGGCTGTGTAGTGGCCACATCGAGGTCAAGAAGTTGTGGAGAGAGCAGTGCATCACGTCGAGTTCGGGAGTTGTGCAGTGGTCGCAGGCATGGAGGTCGAGACGCTGTGCATGAGGTCGGGACTTGGGACACTGTGCATGAGGTCGAGACTCTGAGCATTGAGGTGGGGAGTCTGAAGTTTGAACAGTGAATAGTGGCCACGAGAAAAGGAATCTGGGACTTGAGACTCGAGAGCAGCAAGGTGAGGTGAGATGCGACTGCCTGGTGAGGTGACAGTGTGCACTATGAAGGGGCAGCAAGGTGAAGGGGCAGCCAAGACTTGAGAGCACCTTTAAGGTCATCATGCCCAAATTTTTTTAATTATTTAATTTATAAAGATTTAGATTCTAGAATGTTATTACTTTTTAAATCATTGATAAATTTTAATTTTAAATATGACAATATTGTAAATTTTAAAAATTTAATTAACATTGTTTTGCAGGCAACCAATTGGCCTTTTATCCTTAGTGAAACTAAAAATGCCAAGGGAGAAAGATTTTGCATGGGCTTACTGTGAAAAGATTCCTGGTTCAATTAAGTTGTTATGTAAATTTTGCAAGGATCAATGCAGTGGGGGCATCTTCAGATTCAAATACCACCTTGCATGTATTCCCGGTCATGACATTGGCCCTTGTAGGAGTGTTCCCTTAGATGTTAAACGCCAAGCCAGCTTGGCCATTGACTCCATGAATGAGCTTAAGAACAAAAAAGGACGGATAAATGTTGAAATCTCAAGTGCTCTGGGTGCTCAAACATCTTCCAACACCCCTTTGTCACCTTTCACAAATGAATTAATGATGCCACCTGGCCCAAGCCATTTTCCAAATCCATCTAATCATATTCCTCCCATTCCAACAAATTTAAATACTGGAGGTGGAAATGTACATTCGTTTTTTGCTCCCCGCACACAACCTAGTGCCCAACCTAGCTTGGATGGCACGGGTTGGAAAAAGAATGTTCATATCCAAGCTAGGAAAGCCATTGCCACTTTTTGGTACTACTGTGACCATCCATTCAACTATGCAAGAAGTCCTTATTGGCAGGCCATGATTGATGCAGTGACCATTGCTGGTCCAGGGTTCAAAGCCCCTTCTTATGACAACCTTAGGATTGTTTTGTTGTTAGAAACTGTTGATGATGTCAACCTTGCACTTGCTGATTTTCGTTCCTCATGGGTAGAAATGGGGTGTGTTATCACATATATAGTAGCCAGGCTACCATATTCTATTTTTCAGACACAAAACATTTTTCAGCTAGATCTCTTACATATGAGATGCTGAGATGAGCAGTTTTGATGGATCATTTTTATATCAGTGGACTATTGTACTCTCCCATGTCAGGACTGAGTCTCAGGACACTCAGATTTGAGGACCGATATAGCCATTTATGTTAATTAGAGCAGTAGTGGATGCCCAGTGTTATATCAATACTTTCTGATTGGATATATGGTGTTTCAGATGGATTATATTGCCTGGATATGACTCAGTATTTTATATGGTGTTGTGGTTATTATTGCTCTTATATTGATTCTTGTGACATATATTGACTTGTGGTATCATGATCTGGCGGTCATATTTATATGGACTTGGTTGTATATTATACTATGTATTGATGTCCTTACTCTGGCTTTGAAGTTCTTGATCTATACTCATTGGTTTTACCCTCCTTAGGGAGAATAGAGGTAGTCATTCCCACCATTGTCTTGGCTTGCTAGTGTTGGCTCCATCATTTCATTGTCTTCATCTATCCATTACCTTCCAGTTTAATTTTCAACCCGACTGACTTCTTGACTTGTGGCATGGAGGACCTTTCTTCCCCGCTAGAACCTTTGTTGGGCAAGCCTCCCTGTTTACATTGTGTCTTGGCTCTGAGTTGGTGACAAAACTTGCCTATGGTAAGTTGGATAGTATGCCTAAATCATTCTGGTCGGTTGTCCCAATGTTTGGCACTGTGCAAAATTCCCCCTAATCACTTGAGATGTTGTTGGCTAAAACTGAAAGCTCATGTACTACTTTTATTGAAATATTAAATATGCGTCCATGGAAAATGAAAATTGTAAAACTGTGTTTCTTAACATAGGCAAAAAGGGCAAGAGCAATGAAATGCTAAAAAAATACTCCTTGAAGAGTATAAGAAAGGGTCCAAAAAAGCAATGATTAAAAAATGTTATATCAAAGGATTGCTGACCTTATTAAAAATAAATATGGCCCGGATGAAAGCTGCGATTAGCTGTGCTTTTAAGCATTGGTGAAGTCCCAAAGGGTTCATATAGGCCAAAAGGCTACAGAATAAAATATGATCCTAATGAACTTGGATCAAAATTGATGTAGACATGATGCCTAAGTTGAATAAGCACTCTCTAAACAACTCATCCATCTGTGAGGCACTGCCATTCCTTGTGTTGATGTTTGTCCAGTATTGGTTGTAGTGATTTTGCCATTTTCCTTGTCCAAAGTGTCATGATGTTGAGTAGGAGGTCATCCTTTGCCTTAGCCTTGTCATTTCCACCTTTCACCCTTCACTAGCAAAATGACTACAGCTATGAAGTGAGTATAGTCTTGAAAGTCTGAGTCTAAGTAATAATAAATAAAGCCTGATATTTATAAGTATTTGTTGATGTACCGCCAGTGAAATGAATGCTACTTGTTGATTTTGTTACGTGAATGAGTGGTAGAGCATGGTTTAACCTCTTAACACTTGCAGCGAATTGATCTATTCTGAGTTATTATTGGTATCTGATTATTCACAGATGGTTATATTGTTTATTGGTTATGATTGATGATCAGACAGAGACCTATGAGGGGTATGAGTATACACCTTTGATGGATTGGGACTCTCTGAGTCCAATGAAATAGTTTATTTCCAGTTCTGGGCACTTACAGATGTGATCAAGCTTATTCTACTTTTTTGATGCAGTTTTTCTTCACAGATTGATTTTTTTGAGCAAGGAGATGTTTCAGTTGGATCTCCTAGGGTGTTGTATGGGCATAGGGGGGTGTAGCCACTTGTTTGTACCATTGTACCCCCATCCCAGAGAGCTTGGAGGGCTCAATTTGACAACGCAGGCACCCTAGGAGGCTATTTTAGCAGTATCACGTTTCTCGAGGCAGATTAAAAAATGATCAAATGGCTATTGAAGAAATCGATTTGGGCTACTGAGGCAAAGAAATGGCATGGGGTGAGTCACAATGATGAGAGTGATGTCTTCCACACCTTCTCCAGCAGTTTCAGCATTTTATGGGGCCCGCACCTATTTTTGAGCAAATTTTATATATTTTCTAGAGCTTTTTGGGAGACCCACGATTTCCTCAAGGAGGCACAAAAGTCAAAATTTTAAACTGTTATATTATTTATTGTGCTATGGGGACACCCAAAGGGAGTTAGTGAAACACTCCTTGGACCCACCATGTGCTTTCATTTATTTTTTGTTGAGTGGGTTACCTTTATTTGGGTGGTTTAAGTCCACTTTGGTAAATTATAATTATATTGATCCATATATTGTATGTTGAGCTCATCTCAACCATTGATTAGAACATTGTATCTTTTAATCTTAGCCACTCGTTTTGAAAGTGGTTAGGATTTGGTTATGATTGAGGTTCTCTCATTTTTATTTAAAGGAGAGAGCTTCTCATTTGTAAGGGGTCTTTGGCTCTTGGGTATGAATAATAGAAAGACTTTTTCTGTGGAAATTTTTCTGGATTTGCTTTGCATCTAATGTGCTCAAATGGTGATTAGCTTGTCTTCAGCTTACTAGCATCGTGGAAATTCTTGTGAGATCTATTTTTTTTCGTGGCTATCATTGTTTTGTCTACAGGAGGGCGTTTTAACTTTTTGTAGGGCGACCTCAACTCGCTCGGTTCTCTTCGTCTTGGATCAGGGGGTTTTCATTAGTTTCATTATGATCTATGATTACTTTATTTTACTGTCTTGTAGCATTCAGTTTGTTTATTTTGTATGTGCAAATTTGATATGGTTGAGGTTTGCTCATGCAGGGTAGGGGGCGCTTTGATGGCTTGGAGCTTGCATATGCCATAGAAATCACGGGGATCTTCCAGGATTGATCGGGATAGTTAGGATCGTCACTATTACAGACTTCTACAAACTTATCTGGGTAAGATCCACAAGTAAGTTCTTCTTTTTCTGATCTTATTCTAAGGTACCTTGCTGAAATTTAACTATTTTTCTGAAAAATCCTAAACCATAAAAACCTAAAAAATCAAATAATCAGGGAACCGTCCAATCTTTTGTCAAACCATTTCTGGGTTTCATAGATCGGGCCTCCCCCTAACTAAATCAACTGGAACACTGGTCAAATTCCTCATAGATTGACCTAGATCTCATTTTTCAGCAGAAAACTGCATAACCCCCCATTGAAAAAATTGACCTGCTAGGGTTTTGAGTTTTTCTGATTTCTAACTTCACAGACGGATAGATCGGGTCTTGGGCAGTCCAAATCAACCCCAACGCTATCAAGAGGCTCAACATTTTGGCTGGGATTTGAAAAATAGACTGAAACTGCCCTAGCGCCCTCACTGAAAATTGGCCTTTTTCGGAAGTAGGTTTTTCTGAAATCTGACATCATAGGCTGATAGATCGGGTCCCAAGCATCCCAGAACACCCTCAACGCTAAGCTGTTTCCTCCTGGTTTTCCTTAGATGTAAAAAAATCAGTTTTCAGTCTCCTAGCCCCATCATCAGATTTTGACTTTTCTAGATCTGATTTTTCTGCTGTTTTCTTGATTTGGGCTTGTAGATCAGGTCTCCCTGATCTCTTCTCATCCTCAACGCTGAGCCATCAGCCTTCTAGTACCCCCTAAAACTTCATATTTGTCTTCCTAGGCCCTAGCGCTAGCCATCTACTGAGCGGGTTTTCCTGTACCTTGGCTTTTCCGAACCAATTGCTTTCTGGGTTCGTAGATCAAGGTGTTTCCCAAGTGGGTTTCCTGAAAAGTTGTCTTACTGCTGACTCCATTGCCCAATGCATACAAAGCACTGATCTCCAAGCTAGTGCTGCCCTTAGGATCTTAGCCTTTTCCATCTACCAACATTCACTGATAGCTCAAACACCTTTTACTGAGTCTGATTTCTAGGTACTGGATAGTCCCAACTCTGTTCGTGCTTGCCCTGTTATAGTTACATGTCCCAAGACAGTTGATAGTACCTAAACCCTAGAGCTAGGGTTCCCATTCACCTTACACCTTAAGTACCCTGAAGCCCCATCTGATCTTCTTCTAGTGTCTAGGTTTGATCTCTCCTGTCGGGAGCAGAACCGGGTCTCCCCCATTGTTGTCCTGGACTAGGGT
>LPNX010732703.1:0-55869 GCA_001517045.1 Pseudotsuga menziesii | reverse complement strand
CCATCCATTTGGGAGTCTAGGCAGTCGTGGTTCCACCCCTTAGTTGCTTGCCCCTCTACCATCCATTTTGGATCCACCTCAAGTAGGCAACTACAAGGCAGGTGATAACAGGGTGTACTATCATGAGTGATGGATGGATAGATCAACGAAACAGAACGTTGATCAATTTCCTTGTTTCCTACCCAAAGGGAACAATGTTTCTCAAATCAATGGACGCCTCAGATAAAATCAAGAGTGCTCAACTGATTTGTGAAATGATGGAAGAAATTGTTAACGAAGTGGGAGAAGAACATGTTGTGCAAATTGTTACCGACAATGCAGCTAACTATATGGTTGATGGTAGATTGTTTGAGACTAGGCATCCCACTATATTCTAGAGTTCTTGTGCTACACACTACATAGACTTGATGCTAGAGGACATTGGTAAACTTCAGTGGATACAAGAGGTTGTGGAAAAGGCACAATCCATTACCAAATTCATCTACAACCACACAAATATCCTTTCCACCATGAGATTATACAAAAAGAAGGCAAGGAACTTGTTCGTCCTCGGGTGACAAGATTTGCAACAAACTTCATCTCCTTGCAATCTGTAGTAGAGAAAAAGGTTAATTTGAAGAGAATGTTTTTGGGACCTAAATGGATGGCTTCTAGACATGGAAGAACACTTGAGGGCATTGAAATTTGTGCTCTTGTATTTAATGATTCTTTTTGGAGAGATGCTGAAGAGATCATTGCTGTGACAGAACCACTTGTCAAAGTGCTTAGGTACTTAATTTCTAAACCTTTTTGAACTTTTCAATGTTAATAATAATTAGTAATTACTTCATTAATTCTATTCGAAGTCAAACTATTTTTTTGCAAATTTCATTTGAAGTTTAAAATTTAAAATTGATATAAAAATACAAATGTTTGACAATTTACCTTAATAATTGGTCTTTCATGATGGTTGATGGTGAGAAAGCTGTCATGGGTTACATTTATGAATCAATGGATATCGCCAAAGAGGCCATCAAAGCAAAATATCAAAATGATGAGACCAAATATATGCCTCTTTGGGACATCATTGATGAGCGGTGGGATAGGCAGCTACACTCGCCTTTACACGCTGCTAGATACTTTTTAAATCCAGCATATTTTTATGATAAGACCAAGTTTAGTGAGGATGGGGAGGTTGGTCGAGGACTTATGACTTGCATTGAGAGGATGAACCCTAATCAAGATGTGCAAAGTCGCATCATTTCTCAGCTACAAGATTATAGGACACCTTCAAAACTTTTTGCCTTTACCAGTGCTGTAAGGGAAAGGGCAAGAATGTTGCCAGGTATTTTGTATTATGTTTTATAATTTATTATCTTGATTCTTTTAAATTTTTTTCATCTTCAATTATCAATCTTGATTCTTCAACCTCATGCCACTTGGCAAGTCTTTGGTGGCAAAATTTCGGCAGTGATACGCCAGATCTAAAGAAACTTGCCACTAGAATCTTAAATCAAACACGCAACACTTCAGGTTGTGAGCGAAATTGGAGCATGTTTGAGAAGATTCATTCCAAGAAGCGCAACCGCTTGACACAAAAGCGCTTGAATGACCTTGTTTTTGTCCACTACAACCTTCGGCTTCGCAACAAGCAATTACTTGGTGAGACACTGAAGTTTTAAAAGTTAATGGTGTGATCATTTGTAGTCTGAATTTCAAGGGTTGTTATAAATTTTCAACACATTTAATTTACATTTTCAATGTATCTTGATGTTGATAGGTTTGGATCATTCAGCCATTTCCATGGGCATGGAAGACACAGAGCTAGGATTAGATCAAGATGGGGATCCTACATCTACTTGGATCCAATCAGGGGCTCCTCTTTTTAGACCTGAGGACTTAGAGACCCTTGAGGGTCAAGCTAAAGTAGTTGGAGACATAGGAGCATCTACTTCTTAGCTTCTTTTTTACTAATTCGTATTTACTTTTAGACTTTTAGAATATGGATCCCTACTTTTATGTGTTTTGGAGTTTGGAGTCTGGACTCATCTTATGGATGAGATTGATATAATTGGACATCTATCTACATTTTGGACTCATCTTATGGATGAGAATTGATATATTTTGGACATCTATCGATATCTATTGAACAACTATTGAGAACTTGCAGTATTTGGACATGGCTATTTGATATTTCAATATCTATGAAAAATGTTTTTTTTTAATTCAAAATATGTGTATATATTTAATTTTTTGTATTTGCCGATTTTTTCCCGATCCGATTCAAACTCTTCGCTCTTTTGCCTTGCCAATTTATTTCCGATTCCGATTCCGGCAACTATGATTGTTACAACATTGAGTGCAATACTGCATGTCATTACATGTTTTATCATATTGCTTAACGAGCTCACGTATTTATACTTGAGTGCCTAACCAATCCCCTTAAAACATGGCTGATTAAGTCAACTTTGATCATCCAAGTCAGTACCAAACAATTAGACAACCCTATGAATTTAGGCTCTTCATTTGCCAATCAGTTAGTCAACCAACCCTCACTCACCTAATTGATTGTCCAGTTAGTCAATGGAACAACCCAAATACACCTCATTCGAGTCAATGACCTATCTCGAAAATTGTGTTTTGTCACAAATTCCAACATTTCTTCTAGAGGTGCAGCTCGTATATACTTTTATTAGAGATGCTCGAGTAATGTAAAGGTTTGAAATCAATGCGTAGATGTAGTTGATATGTTCTTGATTAAATGCTTGATAGGGGTTGACTTATCTATGGCACTCAAGATAGAAGAATATTGTCTATGACAATATTTTGAGTTTGATCATTTCAATTGTTACAAATGGCATGAGTGCCTCAAAATCTAATCCATGAATAGTAATCTGAATTGTGTCTCATGGTGTTTCTGAATATATATAAATATACCAAAACACCATGAGACCATCATGTCACACACACAAACACATGCACACACACACACACATATATATACCAAAACACCGTGAGACAGTCGTGTCACACACACACACACACACATATATATGGCTGTCGTTTTCCCGTCATTTCGTATCCGACTTCTTTGAAAATTTGTTGTATCCGTTTCCCTTCCCATATCTATATCCATTGTTGTTTTCATTTCCCTCCCCATATCCATATCCATTCCTATTTCCGTTTCAATGCAACTTAGATGCTAGGAGGGATTCTACCCTAGATTCCACTTCAGCTCTACTTTCTACTCTGACCCCCAATGGTAACCCCCATAGGCCAGCATAGATCACTCCCTAAAGGCCCATCGGTCCATGCAACTCTCCATAGTTTATTATCATATAGGTTTCCAAGGTGGATATTGTCATTCCAAGATCTAATTATCATAATATCCAATGTCCACAGTGATTGATCCTCCTCCCTTACAACCTATCTTCTATTTGTGTTTGTACCTATACTTGGCTCTATTTGATATATTGGTTTTTCTTTTTGTATATTCAGATAGATAAAGGTTTTCTGACGTAATTTTAAGAGAGAACTTTTGCATTCCTCTTTTTTCCATTTTTATGTGTACCTTACGATCCCCTTGACCTTTTTTGGTCATCAATGGACATTAATTTCATTTCATTTCATTCTTGTGGTTCAGCTTGTGGAAGAACACACTAAGGCTGTTGCAGGGGTGGCATGTGCCTACACAGGGGTTCGGTCAATAGTAAAAATAGTTGGTAACTGTATCCCAGAGCAAGAAACTAAAAGATTGCATCTTTAAGAAGTGTTGGAAAGATTGCAAAAATCATTCTGTTATGGATTAAAGGTAAAAAAGACAGCGTAGTTATATGGGGGAGTGTTGGGAGTATACCAAAATACTAAATCTGTGATTGTAACATTAATATTTTTGTTATTCGAAATGTAGTATTACACCAAACCAGTAATTATAACACTGATCAATTTTTTGGTCAATAATATAAAAATTTGCAACTGCAGTAACCGTATAAATGCAGAAGATATTTGCAACTGCATAATCCTTACATTAAAATGTCGCGTGAATAATGAAAACAGAGAGGACATCAAAGAATTGTTATGCTTCTTTCAATGCAGGTTTTCCGTAACAGTAAATCCCAGCATTGTCGTTTCCTGTATGATATATATTTTTAGTAAAAAAACTTTTACTCTAAGGGATTCAATATCATGGACAGTTGGATTATATATTGTATCTCTTATGAATTTTATCTAATCCCCAATATGTGTCCTCACAGCTATTTTTCAATGTGTTCTCTATGTCTAATATTATCTATTCCCACAATTTTTAATCACCATTTAGTTTAATTTTTGTACCTGATAACCATGGAGCTAACCAGTTCTCAGATGCAAATGGCAGGCAAGATATATCTTACACACAAATCAAATTTAAACATAGCGCGATAGTACTGTTGGGAATTTATATTTATATAACAATGTCTAAAATTTTAAGAACCGAATCTTATGCATAAATTGTATTTAATAAATTTTGGACTCTCGAAAAGATAAGATTATCTGTTGCTAGGAACATTACCCATTTTATATGGGGTTATGTGAGTTATTCAAAACATGAAAGTTGAAAAAGAATATGACTCAAAGGGAAAACCACGAGGATAAATTACGTTTTTCAATAATGTACCAGAAGAAATGATGCATTTATATTTAATGAATAAACATTATATGATAAGAAATTGCCAAAGGAATCCTATGTTTTTTACTCTTCTACACTGAAGTGAAACGTCACAACTACAAGTCTTTAAATCAACAACTTACTTTTTTCCCCCATTCAGATGCTCGATCAATAAGATAGGAATACTCTAAATCCTCAAAGCATTTTTGCAAGGAAGAAAGTGGCTCGTTGAAGTAGACAGGAAGACAAACTCGGGTAAGATCCTTTCCAATGTTGTCTTTAATCATTGACCACAGGCTGACTCCTTTTTCCTTTTCCAGTGGTTCAGGTAAGCTCTTTCGCCTTTTCACGTGAGGATAGCCAAAACCAACGAGTTCCATATCCGCATCAACCCCGCTTGTACCATCAGACAAATCTTCATCATCCAGAAGTCCATCGTCAGATCCTGCTGATGTTCGCCTATATCCAGAGCTAGAGCTTCGTAAAGAATCTGACAAAGAATCCTTTGTATCAAAAAATGTATCATCGTCTTCATCAGTTTCTACCTCTCCACCATCTTGCCTTTCATTGTCTTCCTCAGATTCTGTTGCACTACCTTCCAGATACACAGGTTTGCAAACATGAAAAACAAAACCAGTTAAAATAACAGATCACAAATGAAGTAAAATCACCAGATTGATAGAGAAGCTCTCCATTTTTTTCCCTTTTAGAGTCCCCTAATACAAACTCTCCATGAATGTACATGTGTTAACTGATTTTCCTTTTGAATAATGACTAAATCATAGGAATAACAAGGTGAACCATGACAAAGTCTTTCCCCATTAGGTACAAATTTAGTAGCCAGCAGCTATTTCCAAGGAAATCAAAACATCATTTGAACTGGAATAATGTATACGAAGAAACAAAATGCATTCCCTCATCCTGTCACTACATAAATGGTTGTGAGCAGAATCAGAAAATAAAAATTTATCAAGACATCATGTATAACAATGTATCACAACAAATAGCACACATGAATTTATAATTTTATTATCACCAATATTTTGCAGAAAAGTACAGATGAATTACAAGGTAACATAAATTGAACTCATCCCATGTAAATTGTGTCAAGGTGAAGAAGGATTATCTTAAACAACAATATGTGTTGTCTTGTGACCTCCGCAAGCAAAATAGTTCTTTACTTGGAAGTGATTATACAAAGCCAAGTCAAATACAAATTGACTTGTTATTGTTGGATTGCCAGTTTGATAATTTACTAATGGCTGAAAATTGCTGAGATACGTTACATTGTCGTCTATGGTTGTTAGTGAAGTGTGGGCAACTTGGAATTTTGGACACAATCTGATCAAGAAATAGGCACTTTGATCCCCGAACTTAATGAGGATTGGTGGATTAGAGTTGAGTTCTAAAATTTAGAGCACCCTTAGTTGGCTTCCACAATAAAAAGCTTGTTCGTAGGAAGTGTATATGGACATGGGCATTGTTACCCCCCATTTGTATGGGTGTCCACTTGTGATCATCATCACAATTTCAATAGGGGGTAACATCTTCATGTTGATGCCTTGGTTGATGGTGGACGATTGATGTGTCCATGGTAACTTGTTCAGTCTTGGTTCTACATCATATATGGATGGTACCAGCACTTCATTTGATGGTTTTTATCGTGATGACAAGTGCCTAGCATTGGTTCACCTTTTGCACCTTGTTTCATGGTGTTTTTGGGGTGAATTGTGCATTTCAAGACACTGTCTTCAAACCCTTGGTTCTCCAACACCCTAGCTCAGATGGGGGATTTTGATATATGAATGTAAATCTTTTTTCAAGATCTTTCCTATGGTGTGAAACAATCATCCTAATTCTAAAGGACATTAGAGATATGGATGCATCTTTCTGGACATTTTTTCGCCTTCTAGGAGCCATTTTCATAATGTGTTCAAGGTCTTTCTTAATGGATTCAACCTTGTAATGTCCTCTTCTACTTAAGCACCAAAAACACTCGCTAACCTATTTAATTCCCATAGGTTTGATTGGGTACTACAAAAAAAGGGAATTGACTGAGTGCATATGATACGAGGAAGCAGAACAGAGCATTCATTCAGTATTAAGTCATCAATAGGGTAAAGAAAGCCTTATTTCTTTAGGCTTAAAGTCAACGAGAAATTAGAATTGCATGCATGCAAAAAGTAAAGCACAAACCCTAAAAATGACATGCAAACCCTAAAAGTACATGCTAAGCTATATAAGAAGGTTCATTGAACCAAAAGGGACATCTATGATTATTATTATTGAGTTTGGTTTCTAGAGCAGCAGCAGCAAGTGCCACAACAGCAAGTTGGGGTTGGAGACGAAGGTCTTCAGCTAGCAAGGGGTTTCGGCAATGAAATCTATCTGCCCTATTCACTTCGAGATACATCCTCCATATCTATCATTGGTACTCATCATCTTCTTATTCTTGGTTTGGCTATTCAGCTATCAAAGAGAGATTTTATTACAGGTGCACCCTTTCGCTACTGGGAAATAGCTGGAAATCCCAAATCCATTCGCTAGCCTTCAGGATTCTAGTAAAGTTTCTGCATGGTATCTCCATTCTCCTCAACAGAGATACATCATCATATTGAGTGATTCTTATTCCGTTTCGGGCATATTCAGATCCTCCACTAGCAAAAACGTGAAGGAGAAGGACGTCACCTCTTTTGGAGCATATCAATTTGCTAGGGCAGAAAAGAGGGTCAGAACTTCTAAATGTGGCTCCTTATCTCTCTGGGGGAGTCACGCCATCATCTCTAGCTAGTTTCAGCAGCAATGGGCACTTCTTCCCTAAAAAACGTCAAGATCATCATAAGGAGGAAACTATTTTAGCTGGGCGTCAATTGATGGAGAGGAGCACTATCTTCTTATCTTTCTGGCATAGCTTGCATGCATATTATCTATTGACAGAACATCAACATTATTATCAGTGGTATGTGTATCTCTTCTTACTAAAGTCTTTGCCCTATTGAATCTCACAAGCAAATCTAGGTCTTGCTTAAAGCTCCTCAAATTCCCTAGGACAAAAGCAAAGGGATCCTCCTGAAAAGTAACTTTACGTTGATACTTGCACAAAAATCCAATCACAATCAACCATACTAATTGCCATAGGGCTTCGCAACTATCCTATGAGAGGACCTTTCCACAAAAACAATGTTGTGAAAAATAAGTAAAATTTAACTTGAAACCATTCCCAAAACACTATCAATCTGACATCTCCGAAAAACATGCTCAATTGTTTCATCCTTGATACACAAAGCACAGGTAAAATTCATCACACTTACTTTATGGGGACTACTCTTAATAGTGAATCCTTGATGTAAAAGCCACCCCAAAACCTTGTGCTTAAAAGGCAATTGTGATTTCCAAATGAACCGATGTTGCTTCAACCAATGCACCACAAGATCCTTCCACCCCCAGCTTTTGTTCAAGCAAGGGGGGGTGTTAGAAGTGTTTTTTACCATATCAAATAGATCCTTGGTCACATAAATGTAAAAGGGATCTCCACTCCTCCATCTCCAATCTCTTTGGAATGGACCCAACCCAAGAAATTTTATTTTAAAGACACACTTCAAAAGGCCCTATAAAACAAATTTATCCAAATCAATGAACTTTTGAGCTCGGTTAAAGATACATCAGTGCTGCCATTGTTGATGATCATGATTCCAAAAATAAAAAAACTTTTCCTTGCCAATCTTTTGCGAACAAACATAACCAAAAGACCAACCTAACCATTGGGATATGAGAATGTCCAAATCTTATGGGACACTAAATCTTAGGAATCCCAAGGTCCCTTATACAACCAACCAATCCAAACACTCTTAAGGAAAGAAAAATATGAAATCATGAAAACCTTGGAATTCCCAATTATGTTACACAACTAATAAGGATCTATGATACCCTAAATGTGATGAGCATGTTGAATATAGTGCTGAACTATAACTTGCCATGGAGCCTTCCTAAGTTCCTATCACGAACCTAGGAGTCCGACCTAGAAAATCGGGGTTCCTCTCCTCCCAACTGTGCAACATTGCACAAGAGCCACTTTCAATGGTAAGACCAGCCCAGGACAAAACCTAGCAGACTACGCCTCCCACTTTACAATTAGCACTGGTTTTTGTTATTTGTTAATCTTACCCATACTTAGGCATATAAAACAAGTACTCGAGACAATAGACAATGTACACAAGAAACAACACAAGTGTATGTAGGTCAACGCCTCAATGGGGTGTGTCAAAATATCTCATAATTGTACAAGTTACAATAGGAAAGAGAGCACCCGCGAGTAGCCACAGGTAGCCTCTCTGGGAGTGTGCCCAACCGACGGTAGCTCTTGTTACAACAAAAAACCTAAAAAAAACAAGCGTTATCTAAAACAAAACTTTGCACTCCCAACAGTCTATCTCCTTGTTGCACCTGCATGTCTACCTCCTACGACACCTGTGCATTGTTCACCGTTACCTGGCCAATCTTGCATATACTCTCGATTCACATTGTCTCTTCTAGTAGGAAGGGCGTCACCCACGCCTTCTTCCCAAACTTCGCATTGCACTTGTTCGCACTTGTGCTTGCTAAGTTGATGCTTCCCAACACTTGTCATTTATATAAGTGTGGAGGTGCGCCTAAGGGTCACGTCCCTAGATAACATCCTTACATGCAACTCTTTCGATAGTCGAGACAACTTGCCTTGGGTGCTCATCATTGTGCCAATTCTCTCGATGCCTTCTGTTGGGTGTGCACTGACGGACATCTACTTCCTTTGGGTGCACATTGTCATGTCCACAGCTCTTGTTGGGGGCTTCTTCCTAACTCTTATTTAGAAAATTCTGTTATAAAAATCCATATTGATACTCTACCATTTTTTTGGTGGAATCAAGAAGCATTGTGATAGCCTAAGAGTACGTGTGATTTCATACTCATCACCTCGACAAATAGGATATTATCTTTTATACTTTTGTATTTCCAACTCCATTCCCTTAAAAAAGGATGATTCGTTAATCTTAGGATAAATATTGAAAATGCAATATGTCTAATCGTAGGTATTGAATGCCCTTCTTGTAGGATTTGTTTTTGAAGTTTGGAATTTTGACTAAAGTATATTCGACCTTTATATTCCATAATGTCATTTTTCATTAAAATGTTCATGTTTCCCTTCTTGTATTTCTTGGATGGGTTATGCTAATTATAGATTTTTGGCTCACTCTACCCACATCATCTAACCAAGTTGGGGCGATAAACTTGCTTTCCACAACTATAAATACCATTACAATGCCCTTTTGAATGAATCGAAAATGAATCATGAGACATAGTATTTAGATACCAATTAACATTATTCCTAATCTAATGTCTAACATAATCTACTTAGTAAGTGTAATTGATTGGTAAGGGAAGATCCCATTTGGGATGACACAAACTCTATGAATATGGGTAAACATAAAGATGTGTTTGATGGGACTTAGAAATGATGAAGTGAGGAAGTAAAACAAGTACAAAGAGAAGATGTCCAATTACCTCAACCAAAAATGACTACGCGTGACTTTGTAGTGATCAAGAGACAAGATGTGGTAGTAGAGCATAGGAATCATCCAAGTTTATGGTGATTATCATTTTGTTATTCATTGGGAGGGAAATCGGGTAGGTTGGGATCTACCTTGTCATTTGATTTGGAGTTGGAGGGAGTAGGGTGATTATGTTGAAAAGTTTCCTTGCTTCTAGGCCTATAGGTTGATCAAGAAGGGCATCTTCTTATGTAAATATTTGTGAGATCGTAATACTTAATCCTAGAAATAGTGGTGCCATCTTGCCTAGGATTATGGTCTCCTTGCCTTTGACCATCTTTCAATTATGGAGTCGTGAGCCCTTATTCCAATGTCTAAGTTGTTTAAGATGAACATTGGTATCCTAGTGTCATTTTTTAGGGACAAGGGGGGGGTTTTGGTTGTCCACTTCTTCAATACGACTCTCATCGTATGTACACAACTCTTCATCAAAAACATCCTCTTTCTTTGGCCTTGAATACTTGTTGGGTATCTAAGGATTTGATGGAGCGATGGGTTTGCCATCTTCATAGTGTAGTCTTATCATCTATCTTATAAGACAAATATTTTTTATTTGTTAATGATCTATTAGGGGATTTCGTCCAAGGCAA
This sequence comes from Pseudotsuga menziesii, assembly GCA_001517045.1. NCBI lineage: Eukaryota > Viridiplantae > Streptophyta > Pinopsida > Pinales > Pinaceae > Pseudotsuga > Pseudotsuga menziesii. The sequence goes on along the minus strand of LPNX010732703.1, from coordinate 45,070 downwards.
AATTATCCAAGAGTGGTCTCTGTCTAGTTTTCCAATGTTCAACCATTGTCAAGCATATCTTGTTGGAGTTTTTTGAGATTCAAAATTCTATGTTACTTCAAGGTATGATTCACTAGCGCACTACTTTGTTTGGGGATTGCCACTCTCTTGTTCACGATGCTTTCATTGAAATTTTGGTATTGTTTGTGCGTATCAACTTTGTTTGTTATGTGGAAACTTGGGTGCAAGTTTGTTTTTGCTCAAGAGTCTAGTTCTTCGTCACCTTGCTTCAATTCTATGCAGACAAATGAGATTTGACATCATCTTTTGGCAAAGGGAGATTTTTTAATCAAATATGCCCAATGTATGGATCCCACAAAGTATTTTGCTCTTATTTTTGTTTTAGAGGCTCTCAAAAAGAGGTTATGAAGTTTGTATATACCATTCTACTTTTTTCATTTTTATTGTAAATATTTTTGTATAAAGATAAGACATATTTCAATGCCATTTGGGGCATAGATGAGAGGCCTTCCGATGAGGCTCTGATACTATGTTAATTTCACCAAGTATCCTCAGACACAATCTTATTAATCATGAAAAGAAGATTACATAATAGGTGAAAGGAACATATATATAACCTCTGTAATCTTATCTCATCACGCCATGTGTCCTTGACCAACAATGCAATGATAATCACCATGACAAGGATATGATGAAGAGAATCTATCTCCTAGGAAATACCTAACTTCTAGAATAACTTTATGAATTATTGTTCTATAAAATACCTATCTAAATAAACTTTATGATTATTAGGCTTGTTACACCCCAGATTCTTTGCAATGCACCCTACCAGATGTGCAAAAGAGGGGGGTCCTTTTGCCATTGTAAAAGGTCAAGATGGGGCTTTTGTTATGTGAACATGTTTGTTTAGCAAGGCTCAAGATCCTTGGCCAGGTCATGGCAAGTCCTCTTGGTCCTCATTTCAAGGTTTATTGAACTCGTGGTGATGTTGACTACTCCTTGATGGGTAATAACTCCTCATCATGTCAAGCATTTATGCCTTGGGTGGGTATTGGTGCACCTTGGTGGTGAATCCAATGGGACACATGGCTTAGGGGCCCCTAGCCACACTCATGATTGTATGCTTTGTACTTTGTAGAGGTGATTGTGCTTGTAAGGCTTGTTACGATTGCTCTATCCCACCTCATTCTTACCCCCTTCGACCCTATTTTTTTATGTCATTCCTCCCTCTTGGCCATCTTGGTCAAAAAGAGAAAGTCGTCCACCTTGAAAGCAAGATTTTGAAGGCTCTACCAACCTAAGTAGGGCATTGAGGGAAAAATACACATGTTAGGGTTAGATGTGGCATGACGTCCTCCTTTAAAGCTCAACTCTTCATCATGTTGAAGCATATCATTAATTTTTATCATTATTTTATGTTTTATGAGGTTTAGTCCTTAGATTGTGGGTGACAAACCCTAAAAAGTCATTAAAAGTCCTTTTAAAGAAAAAATAGGTAGATCGGCCTGAAGGAGAGATAAGTTAGCCTTCTTTCCTTATAAATAAGGCACCCTCCTCTTATTTGTAACCAAGATCATGGGATCAAATATGACTGAAATCTTATTTGCACTAGTGTACATGAGCAATTAAGAGGTGCATACCTCCTTTCTTGGCAATTCTAGGGTTTTTCAAGGATCAAGTTTGAGGTTTTAGGTTTCTTTACTATCAACCAAGGCTATTCTAAGGTGAAAGGATTCTCGAGGCTTCTTCCCTTCTCCTTTTCTCTCTAGTAAGATCTTGAACTTCTTGTCTTGCATTGTAGGAGGTATCCAAGGTAGGAGTAATTTAGGGTTTTATGCATAATAGCTTAATCCTATTAGTGAGACATCCCTCTTGAAGGTCTCTCTTGTTTGGGCCTTGGCATCTTGTTTTCCCTAACTAGGTCAAAGGCTAACACAACGTAGGGTTTCTAAGCCTTGCGTAAGTTCATTCACATATTGAATTGTCAATTCTTAGGAGAAATGTTAACCTCGATTTCTCATTGCCTAGTGGAATAAGGCCTAGGTCTATTTCCCTCATCTTCACTACTTCCATTTTACAAAATTTCTTGTTCTATAATGGAAAAAATACAAAAAAATAAAAAAATAGAAAAACCCTAAAAATTAAATATTTTTGAAAAATCCAAAAATGTTTATTTTTGTCATTGTACTTGTTTAGTACAGTGTTTAAAAACCCAATCAACTCGAAACTAGAACTGACTGAGTTGATTAGTTTAACCCTCATCAATTGTGAACCAATAAAAAACTCGGCCAACACACTGATTTGGTGCCGAACCGATCGAGTTAAGGTCTAACTTTACCAGTTTGACACCAAACCGGCCTCAAACCAGCCAGTTCTGCATTAACTTGACGGAGTTAATCCAGTAATATTGAATGGTAATGCTAAATTCTTGAAGTAAAAGCGAATTTTAGATCCCATTCAAAATTCAACAGACTTAATAGTTTTTAGGATTTTAGGATTGCAACATTTCCACTAGATTCTATTATGTATGAGGGTAAGGGATTTTAATTTAATCAAGCACATCAACTCTCTATGTACCTTGATGTTGGTGGTGTTGATGATGGATTGTTGAAGTTGATTGAAGTCCTCTATCATGACCTTAATAAAAATGTACCCTTTAGTCAAGAAAAATTACTTATTAAGCAGGGAAAACTTTCTCCACCTTATTGTAAGGCTTAGGTTAGAAAGTTTCATTAAAATTGTAGGGTGTTGACTAATGTCCTTGGAGGATCAACTTTGAGATTCAAGGTAGAGACAAGGGCTAAATCCTATAGGAGGGGGAACAAGGTGCTATTAGTGAATAGGATTCCAATATAGGTAATGATTTTGATGATTATGTATTTTCAATTTTGATTCAGATATGTATCGCACTTGGTGCCATTTTGATATATTCAACCTTACATGAGTAGACTTTGCATATTTTTTCTCTAATGGTTTGGAATCATAGCTTGGAATGTTAAATATATTCATTTTCATTAAAAGTGTTAAATTTTATGTATTTTTTAATAGTCCAAGTCATTGAAATCAAACCGCTCAGGTTCATTGCCAGTTCCAGTTCCAGTCCAAGTTGACCCTCGACCGATTCAACTCCAGTTTCAAGTTTTAAAACATTGGTTTAGTATTGAATTTACTTGCAAAATTCTAAAATAATTGTTGTTGTTATAAATCTCTGAGTTGTTTATATTATTCAAAAATCCACAAAATTTGTTCTACAACTTGTATAAGCCTTAAACTAGGGTGACATCATCTCCTAGCGACTGGTATAGGTCTAGTTGAAGTGTTTTGCAGGTCCATTTTCACAAAAGATTAAACCATAACGGTTGAAGGGACCCTACATCTCCAATCCTCTTTGGGTGACCTAGTGGGGTTTTGAAGTGCTTAAACAAGTCCTTCATTCACTTTTTTAGGCTGCTACAGATCTGAAGTATGTAAATAGTCATAAAATGCAGCCGGTATCTATCAACCTAATTCCCCTCTAAAGACTTCAAACTCATCATTGATTGGTAAGTAGCAAGAGGTATTTATTGTAACATTTTCAAGGGTTTATTTCGACATTTTATACAAATCATTGGTGCAGGTTTATAATACATTGCTCCTAAACCTTCCTAGCCGTTAAGTGTTATTCTTGTTGCATACTTTACATGGCTATTTCTATTTGTGTTTGGGAAGCCTCCTGCAGCCAAAGGAGCAGGCCTAAAGAGAGAGGAGAGCACATTGTGGTGACAATGGGTGCATCCCCTGAATAGTTGCCAATCTTAGCACCGGCCCTCATGACTTAATCAGAAGGTTGCTAAGTTGTGTAGTAACAAGGCTAACGGATGACATTAAAGGTGCTATTGATATGGCTGAACGTGCTCCTGACGAAGATGAAGACATTGCTAAAGAAGAAGGTAGGGACTCTCTCCAGACCCATCAACCTAAGATGTTAATTGCCAGGACTGATGTAACTCATGATAATTCCTCTCCTTTTTTCTTTCATTCTGAGCATTACGCCTAGTTCTTGGAGGTCATACCCTCAGTTTAGTTGTACTTTTATTTAGATAAATATTAATCGAATGGAGGCTGACATACCAAAAAAAAGGAGTCCATGAGCAATATAAAAAACAATGAAGACACCCAAATATATAAAACAATGGATTGCAAGGAAACTGAAGTGAGTTATTTTAGAAAGAAATCTACTAATCAATAACAACAGCTAGTTAAAATCTATGTCTTGATAATCAATCTTCTAGAATCTAAACAAATACCCAATAGTGCAAAATAGTACAAAAGAAAAGATATAACTCTCTCTAAGGACACATTGTTAAATTTCAACATTGTAACCCAAAATTTCATTAATATTTACCCAAGGGTTATAGTCACAATGCCAACCACATTTTGATTAAAAATAAAAATAAATAAATAAAACTTTAAAAGGGTTTATTAAAAAACCTCTTGCTAACATGTCGAGAAAGGATAAAAAAAGGCCATGATACTTGAACAATGTAAATTACCTAGCAAAATATGGGCCTTAAATAATAAAATATATATTAAGTGCATTAAAGATGTTGCAAAGAAAATATTTGGAAATGGATAAAGGCTTAAGTAGAACATAAACTAGTATTCTAGTGTAAAAATAACACCCTCACTTTTGCAAGCACACTGAAGTGACCTCAATATAGTGTGAGTCAACCTAACATGTCCCATAGATGAATGCATTGTGGTTATGTAGCTCAGAAAAAATAACAGTTCAAAGCACATTAAAAGTAAACTATGTTTTCTGTACATAAGTGTTACTCGACAAACAAAATAGGGACATCTAAAAACACTATTGGGGGATCATCTTATCCAGTCTATATATTTGAAAAAATCAAGACGACTATGACGTTCAAATCAATTCCTGGCTATATTTTTAAGAAGTAGTTTGAACTTTGAGGCTCTATATCTAAAAAATAAATTATTTGCCAAAATGTCATAATCATAAAAGAAGGCAAACAAAATGACATCCACTTATCCCAAACATATCAGAAAGATCAATGCCCCACTATGACTAAAGAGATGAATCATTAAACCAAATCATAGCACAGTATAGAGAAAATTTAAATAGCTAAAGACAATGGGAAAAAGAATTCTCTAATTTAAAAAAAAATAAGAAGAGATAACAACACATAATAACTCTTTATCATATTCATGTCATGTTAATGTAATGTCAAGCGATTTATTGGGCATGGCATACATATGAACCTACCACTGTATTTGCCATGTTCACATCCATCTGCATCCCGCTCCTTAGAATGAAATTGACTTTCATCAACAACTGTAGTCTCTAGATCCACTTTTTCAGCCTATAAAACCAGAATGTGAGGCTGTCATGAATAAAATGCATACCAAAACCTAAGATTTTGAGGCACAAGATTACTATAGATAGATGCAAAATGATCATCAACCAATACAATTTTTAGACTACCATGGAAACCATGAATAGAAACTCACTATATAAATTATCATTCTTGTGCATTTAACTTTGAGATTAGCCTCTGCCACATGCATCCACACAAATTATACATTTCAACTCATCAATTTCATGTGCATTCTTATAAGTTTGTAACTGTCACTTAAGAGTAGTCCTTGAGTCATTGTAGAAAAAAAACAAGTTATGCCAAAAAGTTTCGCCAAAAATATCTTCTTGATCATGGATATAGGTATAGAATTAGTCTTAATCCACATGGGAAAGGTAAGAATCCTATCAATGCTCAGTAAGCTCAATTTGAGATCCTCAAAGCCAGAATTGAAACTCAGTGCAGACAGGTGGACACGTTGATTTCTGATGTAGATATGCACTATAATATGATCCTCAGTTTCACCAACAGCTCTCAGTCAATGGTGGATAGGCCATCAGATTCTATTGGGTCAGTCAAGGAAGTCTACATGGAAGATTTGACAGTGTAACAGGATGTAGAATGACGCAAGCAAGATTCAGATAAAAAGCTGATGCAGAAGTCCAAGAACAATGGAAGAAGCCCATAGTGGGCCTAGATTAGCATAAGAGTCTCAGGTTTTACATGTCTTGTCAGTTTCTCTTTCTATGTGGTCAGTTTGTCAAAATCTATAGATATTGGGTTTATACTTTTCTTTGTTGAATGTTCTCAACTTCTCATACTTGATTGGAAATCGATTCTCTTAGACATTTGAGTAGATCTTAAGATAGTTTCATGCCATATTTTGTAGAGGCCGTGTTGTATTGCAGGGTAACGATTTGGTGGAGGGAGTTTTTGTGAGGGAACTCCGTCTCTCTCTGCAATCAACCTTCAACTAAAGGAGTTTGCTATTGCATCTTTTCGATCATTGTTTATGTCTTTGAGTTGTCTTGCATACATAATCTATTTTTCTTGCGGATCAAATCTACCCTGGATCATAAGTTGAATGAGAAGAAAGGCAGATAGAAAAATGTAATATCTTAAAGGGTGTAAAGAATAAATGATTCTTCAGAAAAATGAGAGGATGCTAGCTTTGGGACTTGGGGCATGTGGTGGAGACTGTCAAATATTTGTAGTTGTTTTTATTTTAAAGATCATACATATATTGCAACATACTTATTGTAATCTGTACATTGAAAAAGAACATGATGCTAAATAGGGACATAGTCTACCAAGACATGAGAAGAACTTGGGCTTGCAACAGGTGTAAAATTAAATATGAAATTACTTTAGAATTGACTAAAACTGGTAAAAAAGAGAGAAATGAAGAAATAGCAAAATATGCAAAGATATGGATAGTGTAGATTCCTGCATACTTGATTCTAAAGATTTGATATGGCATTATTTGAAATACAAGTTCAGTCTTCTCCTAAACTGTATTTTTTCTGTCCATTTCCAGAAATCATATTATTAATGTTAAGCTTCATATGTTGGCATTGGCAATATATTCAAGAAATAATATTGGATAAGCAAATCAACAATTTCTATTTAAAATTCTAGTAGAAATGCACATCCATTTTATTTCTTAAGAACAACAGAAAATTATAGATACCTCTAATTGCCTCAGAGTGTCAAGAAGATTGAACCGCTTTTGCTCAAGAAACCTTAGCTGGCTTTGCAATTCAGAAAATTCTGACAGCATAATCTCCTCACAGTCTCTTATTGCTTCCTCATTCAAACCCTCTTCCTCTAAGCGGCATCTGAGCTTCTCAGTTGAAACAGATATCTCCTGAATGGGTAACAGAAAATTGCTGCTTGTTGATATACAAGGAAATTGATCTTTAGCAGCAACCAAAGCCTCAATCCATGCTGCTCTGTCTTCTCTAGCATCAGTCCGCAAGTGGAGAGTCTTAGTACCAGTGAAAATAGAGAATCTTTTGTCATCTGATTTACTCTCTCGGATAGAAGATACCTGAAGAAAGTCACCATTAATGAAAAAATTGTCAATGAGGTACTTGTATGCTTGTCCAAACTTATCTTACAGTTAGCATATCATATTTAGAATTTTTCCAACAGTAATGATTTCACTACAACATAGATACAGCATTTTCCTTTCAAAATATATTAAAGACAAAGCAAATCACAAATCCATAAGAACATACCAACCTGAAAATCCAAAGACAAAGGTGATGTAACAAGCTACATTAACATCCATTGATTAATTGTCCTATGTATGCATATTCAGAAAATTTGGAAAGCAGGCAAAAACCTGATGCAAAGGTGAAAGGGAGCCAAACATTTGGGACTGGGTTTTTGCTGCTCCATAAGAAGGTCCATAAAACCTGCAAGCCAAACCCTGAGGAAGAGAAGGGGAGATGTGCAAAGGAAATGTGACTGGACTTTTGCCTGGTGGGGTATACGGTATACCTGAAAACTCTAAGGAAAATCTGAGGAAGGAAGGCACTAGTTGCCAAAGCAAGGCATAGGTTGATCCACCACATAAGTGCCGAGGCATCCATCCAATGGCCAGCATATAAGGGTCATTCCAGTATTAGTTTCAAGAATAGTTGAGCAGCCCGATCACACCCTATTCATTGGAGGAACGAATCAGTTCAACTAAAAGAACCGATAGTAATTAATACTGCAGAGGACAATTAAAAGGTAGGCAGATTTAAGATAGAATCCACAGAACAGGAGATGAAGAGAACCACCTTTTAGGAAAGCTTAACTCTGTAGCCAAGAGTGTAAAAAGTTGTAGTGCAGCTCTGTAATTCACAAGGTTATAGAGAAGTGTCTTAGTGGTAAGCACTCCATTACCAACAGACTCACTTGATTCAACCTGCAGAGTTTCAAGAATAGTTGGGTAGCCAATCGTACCCAAATTGTTTGAGAAACAAATCAGCTCAACTACCAAAAACTGATAGTTGCTAATCCTGCAGAGGATAATTAGAAGTTAAAATTGTCACAAAGGAAGGGGATAAATTGGGCATACTGAAGATAGAGTTTACAGAACAGGAGATGAAGAGAGCAGTTTTCAAGGAAGGCTTAACTCCGTATCCAGGAGTGTAGAACATTGTAGTGCAGCTCTGTAATTCAGAAGATTGTAGAGAAGTGTCTTAGTGGTGAGCACTCCATTACCAACAGACTCACTTAATTGAACCTATAGTGTTTTTTTCCCAACGGGTTCTCCAATTAAAAAGCTTTTGGTGTCCTGTGTCTTGTTTTTGTGGTTGCTGTTCTATCTCGAATGAGTTTGTAGTTATTGTTTTCATTTTCAAGTAAACAGATAAATTGCAGTAAGCAAAAACACAGCACATGGTATAATCATTAAAAGAATCCATAGTTTAAAAGAACTGGGTGATATTGGACTTGCCCACTAGAATGCAGATCACTAGAAGAGCAACTTGATTCTCAAGGGAAGGAAGAGGCTAAAAGCCAAAACAGAGCTCAAAAGAAGAGTGCCCTGTAGAGACATGAGTAGCTTTATTGTAGCTATGCTACAACAATAGTAAGTACTGATCCCGTTCCTCTGCTAGTAGTAAGATGTGAAAGCATGAACCAAGGCCTATTCACTACCTCAGTTTGGCCATCAATTTGTGGAATATCTAAATGTAGTAAAGACCGATGTTGTCGGCCTAAAAGCTTCTAAGGGGATTTCCAAAAGTGACTGTAAAAGGAGTCACAATAAAAAAAATGGTCAACAGTCATGCAAAATGGATCCAAACATGTTGGAAGAAATGTGTTGCAGTTGTAGGAGCATCAACAGTTTTGTAACATGGTACAAAAAATGCCATCTTGTAAAATCTGCATGCTACCACAAAGATGCAATCATGTTTCTGGTGAGTAGTTGGTAGACCACTGATAAAATCCATGGATGGATTCCCAAGGCCTAGAGGGAATTGGCTAAGGCTGGTACAACCTAAGTTTCATGTTGGCAAGGTTGTTTCGGTTACAATGTGACCATCTTTAGATGTAATCTTTCACTTGTCTCCACATTGAAGGCCAAAATTGTTTCGGTGACAATGTGAACATCTCTAGATGTAATCTACTTGTCACCACATGAAAGGCCAAAAGAAGTAACTCTACATATGTAACAAAGATTTTGGCAGACCAAAATGTCATCCATAGGATAAAGAGTGGGCCTCTTTGATAATAAGAAGGCAAGTTGATCCATCTAGATCACACTTCAAATTCAACTTATAAAGAAAGACATCGCAGACTGTATAGTCTAGGCAGGGGAGTCTGATAAACCACAATGGTCTGCTAGATGGACATCGTGACAAGACAAAAGTAAGGGTCTATAGCATATCATGATTTCCAATTCTCATAGGTTGCACATCTTAGATCTAAAATAGAAAGAACCTTGGAAGCGGGTGTTCTCAGGATACCAACCACTTTATTTGAGATATCTTGCTCATATTTAAAGACCAAAAGAGATTGTTGCATGTCGAAAGCTTACATATTAAATTTTAATTTTTAATATATATGTCGAAAGCTTACATATTAAATTTTAATTTTTAATATATATGTTTATATATTATTTTTTAAGTTACTACATTTTTAATTTTTTTCATATTTGCCGAGTCTTTGTCGAGTCTTATCCAAGTCACCGAGTCTGCCGAGTCCCAAGCTAGCCGAGTATTTGCCGAGTCCGAGTCTGACTACACTGATATAGATATATAAGTCGACTTTTTTATGTGACACGTGTCATCTCCACGTTGAGCACGGAATTACACTTCTACCTCATACCGGGCTTTAGAATGCGCCTCTCGGTGCAATTAGGGAAAAAAACAAAGATTAGAAGTTTTGCAATGGAAAACTAGCAAAATTACAATGTAATGATTTACAAATTGAATCTTACTTGGCATTCTCTAATCCTTGAGACATTGGGTTGAGCTAAATCCAAACATGTCATATGATTTCTTGTACATATCTTGGTACATATTGATTTCGTCTTAAATGTGTTGATTGGGGTACATCCTCTCAATGCATATCATCACACCTCTCATCACCTCGGGATCCTTTTGAATTTTGGACCCCTCATTATAGAATATGCTTGGATTGAGATATGCTCTCGCTGCATGCAACGGTGAATATAGTTTCCTGTCCCAACTGGACAATAATATCCCATATAGGGAGATATTTAGATGAATCTCCCTTATAGAAAGTCTTGATCATCTGGCCCTACCAATGCCCTCATAAATATATCCCATTGGTTGTCTATCTCCATCCATGATCTTCAACACTTTCTCACAAGTGGTTCTGTCATGTTGACAACCTCAATGCCTTTCTCCCATAAAATTATCTTTAAAGTGAGACACTTTCATAGCCATTGCATCTAGTTTTGTAATGTCTTTCCAATATAGCCATTGTTGGCTACAAAACATCCATCTCAATGATTGGAAGTTGGTATTGATTAAGAAGAATTTTGGAGGGAGAAAAAGTTTTGTGGTAAAGCATGTGATAGCAAGGTGACTGAACTCGCCCTTAAGGTTCAACACCCAAGCATGGTTAAAAATGTACTTGGTTATTTGTTTGCACTCATGAACCATATCTTGCACCCACTCAAACTTTCCTATGTCTTCCAAAATCAAATCTATGTAATGGGCTACACAAGGGGTCAAAAAAATAGTAGGGTATTTTGCACATAGCAACTTAACTGTTGCCACATAATTTGCAGTGTTGCCCATGATTACTTGGCCAACATGTTTGACGGTTGACCCCCACTTCTTCCACAACCCCTACCAACAATGTATATATCATATTTTCATCCTTCACATGTGAAAATGCATCAACAGATTTCAAGAACACGGTTCCTTTAGGGCAAGCCACCAAAAAATTTATGATTGTTCTACTCCTTGGTTATTTGTTTGCACTCATGAACCATATCTTGCACCCACTCAAACTTTTCTATGTCTTCCAAAATCAAATCTATGTAGTGGGCTACACAAGGGGTCAAAAAAATAGTAGGGTATTTTGCACATAGCAACTTAACTGCTGCCACATAATTTGCAGTGTTGTCCATGATTACTTGGCCAACATGTTTGACCCCCACTTCTTCCACAACCCCTACCAACAATGTATATATCATATTTTCATCCTTCACATGTGAAAATGCATCAACAGATGTTAGGAATATGGTTCCTTTAGGGCAAGCCACAAAAAAATTTATGATTGTTCTACTCCTTTGATTTGTCCACCCATCTGACAAGATTTTTCAACTTGTACTCTCTCATGAGCTTTTAATGCCCTCCAATTGTGCCTTGACACACTTCAACTCCTCATCTAGATATTCCCCTCTAAGTGTGCACTAAAAGAGGGGGCTTTGTATCTGCAACCAACACTTGTGACTGCATCTACCATGGGATGATTAAAAGAAGACTTTGCAACGTTAAATGAGAGGCTATCATGGTATCAAAACCTCCTCACTACCATATCTTTAGCCTTCATTTTCCTTTTGTTATAACTGTGTTATCCACTAATTTTGCACTTAGTGGATCGTTGAAGTCATGAACAAGCCAGTTGTTCATTGTTAGTGCTCAGAAAGTTCCACGATTCATCAGGGCCATTTTTGGGATTAAACGCATGTTCATACCCTGCGGGGATTTTTGTAATAAATGTGCTAGCATAGCAAACATTTTGTAAAGGACTTGGCTTTCTAAGACTTAGACGTCAATCTGATCATTCCAAGGTGATTTTTCCCTTGTCAATTATGCAATTCTGAATAAGCAATGTATAATTTTCGAGTTTTTCACCGCTCCTCCAAAGCTAGAATTTTTGTCTTGGTGGTTAAACCCTGGGAGGATATTAAAGTCCATGTGTCGATGTATATAAGCATGCTAGACATGGTTTTGAGTCATTATGAACATGTACTAAGTTCCCCTAGTTTTTTTTTTTTTAATTCTGGAAAAAAAAAATTTCCCGTAAAATCAAGTAATGGTTTAAATGGAAAATTTCAAAATGTAAATAAAAGTGTGATCCGAAGTCTGATTTTGACATGGGGATGCTCGTTTTCATGAAAACAATGGGACCTTTTTGAAATTCCCCAAAGTGTTGTCATGAACATTATATCATTATTGCTTTTTGTACTCTTTAGTTGAACGGTTGGGCTACAACCCATCTCTTTTTTAATAGAAACTAGAAACCATTTTTGTCAAAAAAAAGGCAATTAAGCTACTCAAAAGTGCAAGTGAGACAAAAGAGGAAGACATGGAACTAAGTTTGTATGTCTTACGGTCCTTGTGAAAACTATAGGTGTTGAAAAAGCCATCATATTAATTGCACATGTTTGGCAAAATGATATGGCCTTACCACAATCAAATCATAACAACTTGGAGGAGTCACATTAAAGTCCATTGTGTCATGGAAGGGCCCATTGGAAAATGAGGTGGAGCACCTTTGAGTGATGAGACTAGGTTTCCCATATTCCTTAACCCATTTAGTTGATGTGGCTAAGGGTGAGAAATAGCTAGAAACTACAAATTTGCTACCACCTTCTAGACACTAGATTCTTTTACCACAATCCACGAGGATAGAAGCCAATGTGTTCAATATCTGGAAAATTTGAATAAACAAGGCTTCCTCTCCACTGTTGATGTAGTTCTTAACCATCAAATCAGATATGGGTCTATTGTAGTTGGGTTGGTTTTAGAACTTCCAGAAAATTGTTGCTCAACAAGGACATGTGCCTTCTTGGAGATCATCTTGAATAACTCTACATTCGTCATCAAAATGTCCATACTTCTTGTCATAGGAGCACCACTTTTTCTTCTTTTATATCTCAATAACAAGTGTTACACTAGGAACCACAAATTTCATCTATTGTTATTGATTTGTACCTTGGAAGTGGCAGGGGGTTGAGACAAGGGAACAAGACTCTTTTGATTGACATGATTGGTCTTGTAAAGCTTGGCTCCTACTTTGGAAGCAAGTCGGAAGGCATGCTCCAAGGAAATACCATATAATAGTTATAGTTTCTTCCTTAATGCGACAATAACCCATAAATGGCCTTAACAATAAGAGTGTCTTTAGAGTCTTACCTCAAACTTGATGGAAAATATGTCAAGACATCAACAAATTGTTGGATGGACTATATTAGGATTTTTCAAAGTTGTATCCACTTTGCCAACTAATCCTCCATGTACCTAATGGGTAGAACCTCTTACAGACGACATCCTTGAAGTCTCCCCAAGCATCAATCAAGGGTTCGTTGTTGGATTCCAAATGCCAAGTATGGGCTTGCCAATATGTAAGGGTCAAGTCCTTCATGTTAATTTTATAAGCCAAATCTTGTTGGCCTCTATAAGGGTCAACTAAGTTTTAAAATAAGATTTCATGTTGCATATCAAAGAATTGAGCTTGTCGTCATTAAGAGCCCCATCAAATTTAGGTAGCAACAATTTTATTGTACAACTTAAAGGTCTTTTGAAAAATAGGAGTTGTCTAGTGAATAATGGATTGAGATTGAGATTGAGGTTAGGTTATTACTGAGTGGTCATGAGTTTTTGGAACATACTCATCATATCATGCATCATTTTAACCTAGAACTCATGTTGTTGTTGGCCCTGCTTTTGTTATTCACCAACAAGGGTTTCTAGTAATAAGCATTGTCGCTTACGCATTTGTTTGGCCAATTCTTGAGCAAGATTGGATCCCTAGGAGTCGTTATATTTTATGGGGAGACATGGGACAGAGGAGATGCAGGAAGTTGTACCAAATACATCTTTGCAAATGGAATAATGAACTACTAGTTAAAACAAAAAATGAAAGAAATCCAAATATATAGAATTACAAATTGTAAAACCTTACAATTTACATATGAACAAAATTTTATAATCTCTTCACCCCTTTAATTCCTCAGAGGGAGAAATTTCATCTTGTAGTAATAGTCCCACAACCTAGAGAGCTTGAAGAAAAATTCTAGGTAGGAAAAAAAATCCCAAAGGATACCAATGGTGAAGATCTTGAGAATCCCTAATCTTAAAGCTCTAATTCCAATTGATATAGGCATGACAACATCAATTAAAAATGAATGTTATGAAAGTGAAGAAAGAAGAGACAAGTATGCAAGTAAAGAAAGAATTGTCAAAATTGTATACATGATGTACACTCATTTGTATCATTATAGATAGAGAGAAAACTTGTGGGGAGAATGATCAAAGTTGACCAAGTCTCCAATAAAATACAATAGAGTGGGTGAGTGCACAATTTCGACTAACTCAACCAAAAGAGAAAAATAAAGTACAAAATAGAAAATAAAAATAATACATGCTCACTAGACTAAGTCACATCAATAAGGCTCATGTAGACTCCTCAACAACATCCAAGTCCTCATGATTCTCCCTATAAAAAATTAAATCACCATGTATTTCCAACCTATTTTGGAGAAATATGAGAAACTAGGGAAAATGGAGATAGTTTTTTGTGATCATATACAACATCTTGTTCTTTCAATTTGGGTGTCAAAGAAAGACATTATTATTGCAAAATTTGACAAACAAGTCCAAGCACAAAAGATGAAGATCACTAACCTCCAAAATGTGCAAACACAAAGACCTCCAATTGGAGGATTACAACTCCTTGAAATTGAGTTTTTAGATATTAAAAAACAACATACAAAAATTCTCCTTCAACAAGAGAGCCTAATTAATGAAACCATGACTTCCCCACAAATTCTCCGAAGGCAGGTTGATTAACATAGTTGTCAAGTGCAAGTGGTTAAGAAAAGAAAGCCCCCTTAATGTTAAGCTTGCTATGCAAACAAAATTTGACAAGGAATCATGGAGGCAAGTGAAGTAACTCAACATTGGAGTTTTATGTCTCTTAAGAAACACAAATCCCTCACAAACTAGTCACAACTTCATACATGATGTGCTATAACTAAAATATATCACCCATGACAAACCCTAGTCAACTTTGGATAGCACACTCATTATCTGCTTTTGATCAATTGAAGATTGCCTTTGAGCCTTAAGAGCACATTAGCTATTAACATTATCCCTTGAGCTCATAGATCAATCAAGCCAAGCCCTCTATCCTTCTAAGCATTGAATAAATATTCCATGCCATGAATAAAAGACCTCTTTTCTCCCCCATTTGGCCCAGGGGACCTACCTAAGGAGCATCACCAATTCCATGTAACACGTTATAAAAGAAAAAAAGAGATAAAAACAATAGATATGATCTACTACCAAGATTCTATCAATCAGGATAAGTATCCCCATAATTAGCATATCTAGAGAGAACCAACCTTGTAGCTTGCTCACAATCCTCCTCAACATCCAATTCTGCAAATTGTTTAAGGCATGCCAATTCTAAACCTGATGTGGCACACACTAAAACCTTTTCTAGGGCTTTGATATCAAATAATATCCCTTACCAATTTCAACCATAAGGTTAGTCGATGGTGCTATCTTGAAGAGAGTTCTCAGTTATTAAATTGGCCTTCAAGTTAGGGTGTTTGTGTTTTCATCCAAGGCGTAATCATTGCAACCATGATCTAAAATAATTCAATAAACAGGTAGAAGACACAAGAAAAATGAAAAAGACATTAACACATATTTTACACTCAATTTATAGATTTAATTTCATTGAACTACACAAGCTTCTTCAATGACGCATATTCAAAATCTACAAGGTAGGAATTACACTTCCCATAAAGTTGTTTAACAAAACACTAGACTTTAGCCAGTAGCATTATTTTTTAACTGAACCTCACTTAAATGTTGTAGGCTCAACATGGGATATGTTAATTTGAGAAGTGAACAAACCTAGGATACAAGATATCTACCTAGATCTATATCCTAAATGTCAAGATTTTCAAACGATATACATGCATTGTTCATGCATTCTCCACAGGGGTCTAATGATTTAAACATGAAGATCGGTTTACATATTACATCAACAACTTGGGCCTATTGTTGTCATGACAATTGCCTTAGGTTGGTTGCAAGTGATTTATGTTAAGTGGATATCGACTTGTTACTTTCTTAATTCAAAGTCAACTTAAGGTAGGGGTTGAGTTGTGCATATGAATGGCATTTCTGAACTTGGATGTAGATAAGGACGCCCAAGAACATTATAAATCCATTAAGGTTGAATAAATTTATACCTCCTATATTTTCCTCATTAACCACAGTGCCTACTGCTCTAGCAAAGATATCAAGGCATTGTATCATTCACTCCACCAAACTACTAAGTGAGCTTTGGGATGAGAGCAAAGTTATCTACAAATAGAGATTCAGCAATTGCCATCCATCAAGGAGTGAATGCCTCAAAGCTTTTGTTACACAAAACAATCTTCAAGGAGATATTATAATGCATCCACTACAATACCATATAAAAAATGGGCAAGAGGGAACACTTACCTAATAGACCTTTGAAACAAAATTATCTCTTAGAACAAATTCCAATTTATACAAATTTTGATTGACACATCAGAGGAAAGTGCTCCAATGGCCCAAGAAAAGAAACTATCATAATCAAACATTCACCAAGAATATATCAAAAGTAAAGTCCCTTTCGATCCTGTCATAAACCTTGTTAAATTCAATCTTTATGAAACACCCTTTTCCCAATTTTCGCTGCCCACAATATGCTTTTCCAATAAGTCATAAGAATGTCAAAGTATGAGTTGTCCCTTTGTTCCCTTCCTAATTTTAGCTGCCACAAAATGCTTTTCCAATTTGTCTTAAAATTGCCAAGTATGAGTTGTCCTTTCATAAATCTCGTTTGTTAATGCCTTACAATCCTTGCAACAATGGATTTAACTCTGTTGGCTAAGCCTTTAGCTAAAACCTTGTAAGGGACATTAATCAAAGTGATTGGTCTCCATCTCCCACTATGTCCCTTTCTATCCCTTTAGAAATAATTTTGATCAAACATACATTTACATGCTCCCCATGTCATCTACACCCAGTTCTTTTTAGATCATCACTAATTCCTAGTCATAGCTTTTTATAAAACTCACAAGAGAACCCATCCATGCCTGGTGGCTTGCCCTCTAACATGTCCTCTACTGTTTTCGACAATTCATCCTTTTTTAAGGACCATGATAGATGGACTTACTCAAATTGTGGTACTTTGATAAGAACAATGCATCCAGTGGCTTCTTCTCCTCGTTCTATTAGAATCACATCCCCCTAAGGTAAAGATCGTTTACAAGTGGTCTTGAAAAGTTTCTTCTATCTTTTCCTCATCTTCCATCTGAGCTCTAAATTAATCTTTAAGCATTAAATTTTCTCTGAGGCCTGGTTTCAAAGTATTGGAAACACAACCTTCTGGAATCTTCTCCATCTTTGTCTCATTGTCTTCATTAATTTGATGGAAAAGTTCTAGATTAGTCTTTTTATTCCAGAACAAAAATGTCAACCTCTAGTTCCGTCTTGGCTTGACCCAATCGTTCTCTAAGATTATGCTCATTTTCTTTTCTGCCCAAGTTATTATCTTCCCCCAGCCTCAAAGAAATGGTCGTGTCTTTTGCACAGCTTTCCCCCATAAGAACCAACCTAAAATATCTGATAGGCAAGGGGAAAGAACAAAATGGAAGTTTAGCAAGATCAATGTGATTTTGTTAAATGTAATAGAATACAAGTTACAACTCGTAATTATTTTGAACTTGGATTTTAGGCTTTAGCATTAGGAAGAAGCCCTTATATTACCTATTAATTTAGATGAATAGATAATCTGTACTTTCATGGGTATTCCACATAACGTTTCATTCTTAAATGACAATTGCAAAATGGCAATAAATGCACTTCAAACTCCTAAATAAAATTGTGCCTAGAGGTGCAATCTACAGGTCAGTGTGGAGGAAATGTGTCTCAACATGCACACTTTAATAATAATTAAAGTGAATCATGCATTTAGTATTATTCAACATAACATGTTAATGAAATATACTAAGCGAGCCAAATCATTGCAGCTTCTTTGTCACTAATAATTACCACCTTACGAGAAAACCAATGATATCCAACTTCTACATTGACCAAAGGCTATAGCCAGCAGGTCGGAAATTGCCAATTTATGTGTAAATGATAAAAGTTGACACGCCAAATTACTGCAAGTAAAGACGAAGCAGCAATCACTTTAGAAAGGGATTTTCTGAGCGAAAAGGTAAAATGCCAACTATAATAGCAGGAAGCAAATATCTGCCCTGGAATGTGCTAGGTTCCAAGAATGGAGTTCTTTGTAAAATATGATGCTTGGACTATGTGTAAGAAAAATGCAACCATGTTGCCAGTCATACTCACATGAGAAGAGGCTTGGGTCATGCTGGACTTTCATAGTAATTGAAGGAGGTTGAAATCCCAGAGAAGTTTGATATATACAATTTATAAATTATGAAATGCCAAAATATCTCAAAAGAAGACAACCGATGATTGTCAGCAGAGAGTTCCCAAGGGGAAGATGTCAACTACCCTCTCCAAATGGAGTCTGGCATCTCCCTCTGCTTCGTTGCTTAGGCTTATCTTTACACAAAACATGTGGCATTAATGATCTTTAAAATCTACACTCCGAAGAAAGGTTTGGACTTTATTTAATTGTTGCTTAAAAGGAGACAAGTAACAGGAAAAAAGGGCATATAGCTTGGATTTGCTGGAAGATACAAGCATATAGAAAAGGTTGGCCTATAAAACCATACACAAATCCTAGACAGGATGGCCTGGTTTCAAAGTATTGGAAACACAACCTTCTGGAATCTTCTCCATCTTTGTCTCATTGTCTTCATTAATTTGATGGAAAAGTTCTAGATTAGTCTTTTTATTCCAGAACAAAAATGTCAACCTCTAGTTCCGTCTTGGCTTGACCCAATCGTTCTCTAAGATTATGCTCATTTTCTTTTCTGCCCAAGTTATTATCTTCCCCCAGCCTCAAAGAAATGGCCGTGTCTTTTGCACAGCCTTCCCCCATAAGAACCAACGTAAAATATCTGATAGACAAGGGGAAAGAACAAAATGGAAGTTTAGCAAGATCAATGTGATTTTGTTAAATGTAATAGAATACAAGTTACAACTCGTAATTATTTTGAACTTGGGTTTTAGGCTTTAGCATTAGGAAGAAGCCCTTATATTACCTATTAATTTAGATGAATAGATAATCTGTACTTTCATGGGTATTCCACATAACGTTTCATTCTTAAATGACAATTGCAAAATGGCAATAAATGCACTTCAAACTCCTAAATAAAATTGTGCCTAGAGGTGCAATCTACAGGTCAGTGTGGAGGAAATGTGTCTCAACATGCACACTTTAATAATAATTAAAGTGAATCATGCATTTAGTATTATTCAACATAACATGTTAATGAAATATACTAAGCGAGCCAAATCATTGCAGCTTCTTTGTTACTTATAATTACCACCTTAGGAGAAAACCAATGATATCCAACTTCTACATTGACCAAAGGCTGTAGCCAGCAGGTCGGAAATTGCCAATTTATGTGTAAATGATAAAAGTTGACACGCCAAATTACTGCAAGTAAAGACGAAGCAGCAATCACTTTAGAAAGGGATTTTCTGAGCGAAAAGGTAAAATGCCAACTATAATAGCAGGAAGCAAATATCTGCCCTGGAATGTGCTAGGTTCCAACAATGGAGTTCTTTGTAAAATATGATGCTTGGACAATGTGTAAGAAAAATGCAACCATGTTGCCAGTCATACTCACATGAGAAGAGGCTTGGGTCATGCTGGACTTTCATAGCAATTGAAGGAGGTTGAAATCCCAGAGAAGTTTGATATATACAATTTATAAATTATGAAATGCCAAAATATCTCAAAAGAAGACAACCGATGATTGTCAGCAGAGTTCCCAAGGGGAAGATGTCAACTACCCTCTCCAAATGGAGTCTGGCATCTCCCTCTGCTTCGTTGCTTAGGCTTATCTTTACACAAAACATGTGGCATTAATGATCTTTAAAATCTACACTCCGAAGAAAGGTTTGGACTTTATTTAATTGTTGCTTAAAAAGAGACAAGTAACAGGAAAAAAGGGCATATAGCTTGGATTTGCTGGAAGATACAAGCATATAGAAAAGGTTGGCCTATAAAACCATACACAAATCCTAGAGAGGATGTCACAAAGAACTATACCGTACGACTCAAAGCATCGGAGCTGGAATGAGAGGCGCCCCACACGACTCTCGATCTGTTTTAAAATCTGAAACAGATTATACGAATAGAAAGACTATAGATATAAATGGAAACCCGTTTATATCAAGTAGAATGAAGTTAATGTAAGTATATCATACGAAAAAGTATGCAAAGATTTTGGAAGATATCATATTGACATCCGTAAAGGCAGCACATGTCAAACCAATAAATACATAAAAAATAGGTACCTTTTTTCTTCTTCAAGAATAGGTACCTAAAGCATCTCTAAGAGATAGAATTTTGCGTTAGAAATGGAACACGCAAACATGCAAAGATTTGTTTTACTAAATGAGAGCGATTGGATTGGATCTACGGTGGAAAATAATACAGAGATGAACTACGGTTTCTTTTGCACAGAAGAAAGGGTGCATTGCATCACGAGATTTCTCCTACAACATTTCATAGAAAATTACAAACAAAATATATATTTGAAAAGATTGTGCAAAGCAAATATGATGCTCATGTTTCCAAGTCAACAATGAATAACTTTGTTTGGAGGAATATCACCTTCAAATGAACCGCTCCAACTGTTTTGCGCTGATTTGTGCTGATGGCGCTAGCAAAAGCATTTTTCGCCTTTCTCATAAGCTTTAACGAATCTTCACCAATAACCCTTAGACCTTTCTCCGTTTCTTTGTTCACTGCAATTTTATCAGGCCCGTGTAGTTTATAATAAGAGAGAACTCCGTCCTGGAGAACAAACCACCGTGATTTCCATCCTTTGCCATAATTCACCCATTTGTACAGAATACCAGCAGCATTAGCGCTATTCAATTGCTGCACGTCCCTGATTTCGATTCCACCCTCCTGTGAACCTATAGAAGTTCGAAACGAACCTTCTGGAGTCATTAAGCGAATAGAAATACTGTTTAAGGGGGATCTTATGCCATTTATATCCCCCGAGGAAGTTTCATTGCACCGGCCACTGCTAAGACAACTCCTCAAACGGACGGAATTGGCAGGACTGGCGTGATGAGACGGACTTCTATATGAACCTGGATCCCGCGTTATTGTATTTTTGAATGATTTCTGCGATGAACCATTGGCTTCCATGAGGACAGGCATTTTCCCTTTAGTAGCAGGAACACTCGTATTTCCCCTTTGTCTTTCAAGAGAAACAGGAGACATACAGCACAGCGGAGGCATCTGAAATGTGCATTTTTTCTTGTTTTCGACGCCTGACTAACGCTTAAGCACCATTGCCGAATCCGATCAGTACGCGTCAATTTACAACACACGAGCCTGCAAAAACAGCAGAGCACACATTAATGAAATTAACGACTAAAATGCTGAAAGACAGCGAAAGCACGGTCAAATACGCCGTAATTTACAACAGGGAACAAGATTTCAACATAGAATTACGCCGGCCTGCGTTGAATTTCACGCATTGTCATGATTATAACGGTTTGAATTCAGAAGTCTGCCAGAATTCTTCCAAATAAAGAACGGATCAAGCTCGTAAAGCGCGGCCATCGACCAGCCTGTACAAGTCTCAGACATCTCCACAATACGGCTATGATCCACTAACAAGATAGCGGCGAGCTGGTAATCGTAAATGTCACCGTAACCGCATCACGTACCGCAAAATAATAGACTGAACCGCAAATTATACCGGAATTTTTCTATTAAATGTGAGACAATACAATTCACCGTAAAGTTACCCACAATTGAAGCAAATTATCGTGTAAACTGCAAAGCTTATTAAATTTTTTCACCTAGAACGCAAAACGAACCGGTTAATTTCAAAACTCACCAGAAATCTTGCGAAAAGAGGCAAGAAAGAATCCGCGAACCGCAACCGCAAACTTCACATTGAACGCTCCTAAAAAACCGTAAAATTTTCCTGAAAAATCCTTCCCGGTACCTGAAATCCCATCAAATCGTCATGATTGGATCGCAGAGCAGGAAGCCAGAGCCAAGAACCGCATTGCAATACGCCTGCGCTTTACAGGAATTAGGTACGAGTTTCTCTAGCAAAAGAAAAGCATAACGCATAAATCACAATCAGAGTTACCGCTGAAATACAGATCTGCAAACTGCGCCTCGAATCCACGCATCCGTAGATTCAGCCAACTTTTGCCGATCCAGGACTCAATTAATCAACCGTAATCGTCCTTCTTCACCAGATCTTTAAAGCCGATCCTCCGCAAAAACCTCGAAAGCTCAATGCCAGAGACTCCAACCGGAGCAGGGCAAAAGAGAAAAACCAGAACCGGCGAAATTCAAGATTTTTTCCTGTGAGATAATTAAAGCGGAAGAAGGTGTAGGGAGAGGAAACAAATTATTTATTAATCCATTAAATATTTCGATAAAGGAATAGCGGAAACCGAGGCTTGCAGAGCTGTGTAAAGAAAATATGGCTGGCTTCCCCCGTATGTTTTGACAGTTTGTTCCTTATTAACAAATTACCTACCTGTTCTACATGCGACTGCAGAGTAAATATTTTTTCAATCGCAGTGAATGTTTCTGTTTTTAAGTCTTTTCCGAGAAGGTGCACATGTCACCCACTGAGAGCCTTCTCGTCAATGGCGTTGTTAGTGCCGTTGCTGGCTAACGGAGAATATTTAACGGCGACTATAACGGCGTTATAGAGGCATCATCGTTACTTCCATTTTCGCCAAGCCGATTCCGGTCTCCACGCGTTCTTTTTCCGATGTATTATTGACTTTAATCCGGTCACATCGGGCGGCTGCCAAGTAAGTTTCTCAGCCCTAACCAAACTACTTCAGAGACTCGGATCTTAATTGGGATATGCCAAATGCCAATGGAGTGAAATATTTTGCGGGGCGAATTATTGCAAAATATCAGATAGAAATTGTAATTATTAATGTTAGGACTACAGCAATAATGACGATCGCGTATCCATATAAGGACTTTACCTTTCAAAATCTCTTTTTCGAAATTAGAGTTTTTATTATTATTATTATTAATTCTTTTAAGCTTTCTATAGGATTTCTCTTTCTCTGCGGATTGATTGAGCCATATATTTTTTTTTCCATGTGTGTTGCACTGACTTTATTGGACTTCGTCATTCACAAAGATTTTTTTATTTTATTTTAATTTTAGCTTCCAGAAGTATAAGACTTTTGGGATATGGTCCCATGGAGCCCGTTTCTCCCTAGTTGGATTTCGTCATTCACAAAGATTTCAATTTTAGCTTTATCTTCCGGAATACAAGACTCGGAATATAGTCCCGTGGAGACCGTTTCTCCTCTGTTAGATATTGATACAGTTTTTAAATTGAACTTCTATTGTTTTTTTTGGTTCAACCACGATGTTAAATCACATCGTGCGAGATATGTTATGGGCATTTTCTTCCTCCTATTGTTTCTTTAGTTGATATTAATTTTGTGGGATATGTTATTTTGGATTTTCTTAATATTATATAAAGTGATGGTTAATTTTTATTTATATATTACTTAATTTAATATAACTTATTTTAGTAAGTAAACTCTTATGAACTTTATAGCGAAAGAAGGTGTTGGTTTATTCCTGAAACTTTATGGACAAAAAGGGTTTACCATCTCTATGAGTTTGTGAGCGAGTTGAGGATGACAATCACTTTCTCTTAGAGTGCTTTGCTTACACCACATTAAATCTGAGTTTCATAGTATTTGTTAACCTCATAACCTCCTAACTTGCCAAAACTATAATGAGCTTGGAAAACTTCTTGGCAAGATTTTTTAGCACAAAACAAGATTTTAGAGTAAATCAAGTATTTTCCATCTAAGATAGACCAAAATTGGTCTCAATAAATGTTAAACATCGTCATCATAACTTATTCTAGTAATTATAACATATGTAAAATATTTAGTATTAAATTATTGATTATAAATTAATTTTACGTAGATAAATTATTACTAACTAATTTACCATAAATTTAAATCTTTCAACTAGTATTTAGTATTCTTTATTTCTTATTCACTTGAATGAAAAATTAAAATTAAATTACATTACAACTTAAATAGTTTAATAGTTTAAAAATATAAAATAAGCTTTAGCTTACACTATGAACATGTAAGGGTGATAAGTGTGCTATAAGTTTAATTCTATTTTTAAGTTGTTAATTATTAGTTTTTGAAATTAAAAGTACCTAATATTTAGTAAGTTATATATTTATTAATTAAAATTTGTAAAATTCTAGTAATTTTTCTCAATTTTTAACTAAATTTTCATAATGTATTTTTCTAGGAAATCTATAAGATGTTTCTGCTCATTCCAAAGATAGTACCCATAATTTGTTAGAAAAACAGACTATGTCAAAAATCAACAATTGGATCATGAAGACTATGTCAAAAGTCAACCATTGGTCCATGAAGAGAACAAGTATGTCAAAAAGAGGATAACGGTTTTCCTCTCTATAGCTCCAGTTACACCCAAGTACTTTGTTATGACACACTTTCTTGAGGGTAACAAATGACCAATTTATTGTGGCTTTGAATAGTTTACTTGCTAATTGCTTTCTTGGATCATGTTTTTTTTCTCACAGAGTCAAATATGCTTAACTTGCTACCCTATTTCCAAAATCTCATCAATTATTGTGCTTATAAAACATACATTTAAAGCTCACTTTTCTTTATTTAAGAATGTTGAGGGTTTAGTAGTTAAAGACTATGAAATATTATTTTATTTGGAGCATTTAATTAAGTTATTCATTATGATCATCTAGTGAAATTGAAAATAGTGATTTATTGTATCCAGCTCTACAAATTCGCCTATCTTCATATGACTTTGGCTAAAGTGTGATTGGTCATTTATTTCTTTCACATGGCCAAACATAGTTAGTATGCTAGTGTTACCCCATTTTCCAAAGGTGTATGATATGGGGTAAAATTCCAAGTGAGACATAGGTCCATTCCTTCTATATATATTTTTTGGAAAAATCAAGGATAGTACCCAAGATAATGTATTTTTCAAGGAAATCTATAAGATGTTTCTGCTCATTCCAAGGATAGTACCCATAATTTTTTAGAAAAGTAGACTATGTCAAAATTCAACAATTGGCCCATGAAGACTATGTCAAAAGTCAAACATTGGTCCATGAAGAGAACAAGCATGTCAAAGAGAGGATAACGGTTTTCCTCTCAATAGCTCCAGTTACACCCAAGTACTTTGTTATGACACACTTCCCTGAGGGTAACAAATGACCAATTTATTGTGGCTTTGAATAGTTTACGTTGCGTTCTTGGATCATGTTTTTTTTCTCACAGAGTCAAATATGCTTAACTTGTTACCCTATTTCCAAAATCTCATCAATTATTGTGCTTATAAAACATACATTTAAAGCTCACTTTTCTTTATTTAAGAATGTTAGAGGGTTTAGTAGTTAAAGACTATGAAATATTATTTTATTTGGAGCATTTAATTAAGTTATTCATTATGATCATCTAGTGAAATTGAAAATAGTGATTTATTGTATCCAGCTCTACAAATTCGCCTATCTTCATATGACTTTGGCTAAAGTGTGATTGGTCATTTATTTCTTTCACATGGCCAAACATAGTTAGTTTGCTAGTGCTACCCCATTTTCCAAAGGTATATGATATGGGGTAAAATTCCAAGTGAGACATAGGTCCATTTCTTCTATATCTTTTTTTGGAAAAATCAACAATATGGTCATAAAATGAGCCAAAACCTCTAGGAGCAAGCTTCCCAACAACTAGGTGGAACAATGACTTTTAGGGATAATTTTGACAAAAAAAATAGAAGGCAATATGAGTGCCCCTTATCCCACACCTTTGCAAAACGGTAAGTATTATACCTTATACAATTAGAGGCCCCTTTTTTTTAATGTGGAGGGTTTAACACTTACGCCTTTGAAATATTGTTTCCTAGATTTACTATGTGAAGTATTTAATACTAAATTTTTTCACTATCACCATATGACATGAGAGCCGTGACTAATGACCAATTTGTCATAAGTATTTAATACTAAGTAGTTTCCTATCTAAATCTACTATGTGGTTCATTTATTAATGACCAATTTGTCATAAATATTTAATATTGATCTCTCATGAAAGTCACCCACCACTAACNTAAGTATTTAATACTAAGTAGTTTCCTATCTAAATCTACTATGTGGTTCATTTATTAATGACCAATTTGTCATAAATATTTAATATTGATCTCTCATGAAAGTCCCCCACCACTAACCAATTTTTTATGATTATTTAATACTCAAGCCACTCATTATGACCTATCCCTAGTGAGTATGACTAATTTTTTATGAGCTTAATTGATTTGTTAAAGAATAATAACACTCACAATACTTACATGGATGAATAAATAAAAAGTGAGGTTGATTATGAAAATTTAGATATCATTAAAATTATACCTAAATTTAGGCAATACTTATTAGATTCCAATACAACTCATTATAATTAATATATAATTAAAATTATGCAATTTATTTTATAAACTTCAATGTAGTTGTACTTCTAAAAATACCATCTAATAATTATTATTATATTAAAATTAATTAAACCTAAACATATAATAATAATGTTAAAAAATAACAATAAAATAGTAATATATACATGAAGAAGTGAGGTTGATTATGAAATTTAGATATAATTAAAATTATACATAAATTTAGTTAATCATAATTTAGGTAATCCATCTCAATACAACAACATAAAGAAATGAAGTTAATTATAAAAATTTAAGTATAGTTAAAGTTTTACTTAAATGTAAGTAATATTAATTTGTTAACCATACTTTAGATAAGCCATTCCAACACAACTCATCCTTAATTATGATTTTTTTATAATTAAAATTATGCAATTATTTTTATTAATTTAAATTTTATTTTACTTTTAAAACATAATCTAATAATTATTATATTTAAAATAAATAAACCTTAACATATAATAATAATAAAGAGTAAGTTAATGTTTAGAGGATTTGCACTAGTATTTGATTTCGGCTAAAATTTGGTCGAAATTATTGAAATTATAGTTTTGGGTTGTTGAAATTGCATAATCAAAGATACACCAAGGGTAGTTGTAGTTATTGAAGTAACTGAATCCATTTTTGAAATCAAAATTACAATTCCAACAACCAAAATGCTATTTCATTAATTTTTCCATCATCAAATTCTACTAAAATCTACCCAAAAATACAATAATCTAAATATTAACTAACTCCTCAAAATAATATAAATAAAAACCACACAAAACTAACTTAAAAACAAAAAAAAATACAATCATTTAATATTTAAATGATTCCAAATAATAATATAAATAAAAAAACTAACTCCTCAAAATAGTATAAATAAAATCCACACAAAACTAACTAAAAACAAAAAAAAATACAATCATTTAAATATTAAATGATTCCTAATAATAATATAAATAAAAACAACACAGCACTAACGTCGTCCATGATACGGTAGATGTTAATTTAAAATTGTAATTATGTTTTTGATGAGAATTTTACATACTCCTAAATTGTAGGAACTAAAACTAACCACTCTATAGTGTCAAATCATTTACCTCGGGAAATATGAATCTAGCTGGCTCCTTGGGACTGTGGAGCTGTTAATATAGACAAGTCACCAACGATATGATTAAGATCCTAACTATATGGTTAAGCCAAATATTTGACAATTATTTATGCATATATAATTTTTATTGATTTTGAAATAATAACGTTGATTTAACGTGGAGTTTTTTTTTTAAAATTATATATTATAAATATTGAGGAATATCACAACCAATACTCTTAACCACCCAATATAGAGTATGTTGACATACCATCGTATCATTTTATAATATAAAATTTTATTTTTTCTTAATTTAATAAATATACACTAAATATTACTCTTCTCCTCCTTATTATTATTATTTATAATGATAGTTCCATCCATTGAAACCAACTTTAGTCTAGTAAAAAATAACTTGAATGAAAAAAAGTATTATATCTATATGAAAAAGCATATTTATTATGCTGATATATAAAAAAAATTATTAAAACTTTTTTATTCTTTAAAACAAATTAATTTAATCAAATATATATTTTAACTTTATATAAAAAAATTACGCTACCTAAAATTCTAATTTATTTATATTAAAAAAACATTCCAAATTACTAAATCATAACCTAAAACAAATTTGTTAATATATTTTAATATTTATTATAAGACTAAAATAAAAATAACGATTCTCAAATTATCAGTCTACTTTACTTAGAATAGTGTCAGGAACTTTTTTAATATTATAATTCAAATTAATATGAAGGGAATAATGTCATGGTTTCATAATTGGTACCCAAAGAATGTTGATTTTGAAACCATTTAAAATTAGTTAAAGTGCCTAATCAACAGTTGTTATAAGTAATTTAATATTTGAATCAAACAAGAATTTAGAAACAATGGAATATATACAATTAAATTTAATAATAAATAAATAAATAAAATTTTAATTATAAAATAAATTTTAATTAAATTTAATAAAAAAATTATTAAAATTATTGATTATTAGTTAAATATAAAATTAAAAAAAATAATGTTTATATTTTAAAAAAAAATTCATAAAGAAAAAACAACTTTATATTTCATTAATGTTGTGTTAAAAGACAGCAAGTTCATATAAGAGATACAAATATAACCTATTTATATAATGTTGGGTCAAAGACAACAAGTTCATATAGAAGATACAAATATAACTTAGCCTACTAATCCTCCATAGTAAAATCTCAACAGAAAAGACATGTCACCCCAAACCTCTATAAAGTGTTCATCGGTAATATAGATAAACAAATCCATCAAGATGCTGAATCACCAAGACCACTTGTGATATAACAAGCCAAAATATAAATAGTCCAAAATAAAGCTACACTCTCCAAGAGAACAAAACAAAAATATAAGTAATCTAATGAACCTGAAAAATACTGTTTATATACCTCTATATACTGGTTATATTTTAAATTATAAACATTATCTAAATTAATAATACATAAAATAATTTTTGCATAAAAATATACTACACAATCATTTAAATTAATAATATATAAAATAATTTTAACATAAAAATATACTACATATTGACTTATAATTTTTTATATATAATTAAAATATACAAAATATAATGTGGAACTATCTCACCATTTAACCATGCGAGTTTCCTATGAATAAATGTATGGAAACTTCATGCCATTGTCCTATTAATAAATGTATGGAAACTTCATGTTTGAATTTTCCCTTTCTACTTTTACCATACCAAACATTAGGTCATCATATAATCATTCCATGGGTTTCTTTAATTTTTACCCACCAAGCCCTTGAGTCATCATGTACTTATTCCTTGTGTCCTCTTCAGAGTAGGCAAAAACTTGATTTTACAGTGGTCCTGTCTTTTCAAATCAACCACTTCACTCATAATAGTTTTACTTTTTACCATCCCTAGGTCAAGCACTTCACTCAATATACCAATGTTTACCATCCCACGATCAGATCTAATATTATCTGGCAACAACTTCACTCAGTATGGTAGTGATTAAGTGATTTTGTTTTTCATATGTATTATCTGGTATTTGGCAAGCACTTTACTCAACATAGTAGTGATTGCCATCCTTTTGTATATAATATTTGTTCTATAGTATTTGGAAATTTGTGTGTTCCCTTCATCCTAGGCGAATCCCAAATAGATTATTGGAGGGCATGTACTCATTCAAATGCAATCACATTGTCTTTGGGAAATGCAAATTTAGAGACATGATAACCTTAAAAATGAAAAGTGGTAAGGGATGATATATTTTTTTAATACATGTGAGTTTTGGAACCCTTTGGCAACTTTGGTAGCAGAGATAAAATTAAGATATTTATTATCTATAGATAGCAGAATCATCTAATGATGCAAAGGCCGGGCATTTTAAAGGAGGGACAAGTAAAAGTACATTCACGGGGAACAAGTATCAACATTAAAAACAAATCCGTATTAAAGTAGGCATATATTGCTACGTTTTAAGGAACATTGTAACATATACTATAGGAGGATTATTATTATTTTTAGCAATGAGAAGACATATTTTGAGGACCCTTAAACCTTTCTTTTCATCGAAAGTGGAAATATGTGCGAAGCTTGCTCATGTGGGACCCATGTCCAGGCTTAGCTTCTTTTTAGTATTATGTACATTTTGCCTCCTCTCAATTTTATATTTTGTAATTGTTCAATATGATATGATTGGTGCTTGTTGTGTATACGAGGCTCCATTAGGTTGTTATGGACAAAATTCAATTTGTAAGGGAATGGCTTAAATTGCTAGAAAACTCTCTGAGTTGATCTATTTATACACAAGATACAACTAGATAAACTGTGGGAGTTGATTTATTTATACACAAGATACAACTAGATAAGGGTAGGGTAGTTGCCCGTGGATAAGGATCAATCTCTTTATGTGAGTTGATCTATTTATACACAAATATAAAAATAGATATGGATAGGGTAGCTACCAATGATAAGGATCCAACTTCTTTTAGTAGTGGTTATTTTTGTATGGAAAGCTTTTATTCCATTTTCAAGTAATTTTATAGGTTTTTTCATTTAAGATAAGTGATTAGGATGGAGTTTATTTAAGATAAGAAGTATTTATTAGCATATGAATAAGAAAATAGGATGGGAATGGGGTGTGAACAAGCGGTAAGTTGAGGAATTGATAAAGTACAAAAAAAACATGTTAATGTGTGGGAGATCGACAGTTTAGATATAGTGTTGTGTGAAGCCATATTTGAGTAAAATTACGATAAAAAACCACAAGACTACATCATGAAATCATTCTATTAGACTTTTTATTGGATTACATAATGTGACTAGAGAGATAAAACACCTACCTGCTAGCAAGAAAGACCAACCGTACCTTGCCTTGATCTTGGGGAAATTCACCAATTAAACGCAGTGTGGCAGTCTATTCCCTCTCCATGATAAGAATTAATATGTACAATAAAATGGAATTTGTATTTAAAATATTATGAAGAAGAAATATTTTCATGATTTCATATTTTCATAAGGAATAATAAATTTCCCTATTCGTTTATTCGTTTATTTGTTTATATTATCACTTTGACACCATCAAGAAATCTTGAGTTCTTATTTGCTCAGAAGAAAAATCATGAAACGAACTACTATAACTAACTTTATTAAACAATTATAGATTATTTAATTAACAATATATAATAAATTAAAAATAGATAACCAATGTTTTTTGGAAATACATAAGGTTAAGTTGATGTTGTACACATGAAAATCGTGCATCATTTTATGTCATGATAATGTTATTCAAAGTATATTATTTTCTTTATTGCTCAAATTTAGGGTTTATTAATGAGATTTTGTAATCTTCATCAGTCTTTTAATTTTTTTAACATAAACAATTGAATTTTTGTATTAAAAGAGGTTGCAGCCAACTAGATAGTGAGATAAAACAAAAGTAGAGCATTCATAGGCCTAAAAAAAACTTCTCTGACCTGCTAGCAAAATATGGCCTATAAAGTTTAATGACATTGTTTACAAGACTAAACAAAATAATACTAATAGAGTATACTTAATAAAAGACTCCTAAAAACAAAACAAAATTACAGTACATTGATTATTACAAATTTAAGAGAAAACACATTTTCTCATGGCATCAATGTGGGCATGACCCCAACCCTTATGTAATAAGTTTGTCCAGTGTAAATCAAAGGCCTTAGGCCTTACCATAGCCTAAGCTATGGTGTGTTGTGACCCTCCCCTTAAGCGCAATGGCTTGGGGTTTGTAAAGACATATGGTACTAGCCATATGGTAAACCTTCGTTATAATAAAACAAAGTTTAAGGTTTATGATACAATAGTTTTTGTTTGGCATATTATGTTTATGTTTATGGCATTTATTACACCAAGGTTTACGATGTTAAGGGTTCTTGGAATACCACGAAAGGTTTGATATGAAACATATTTACCCTATGGTTCAACTATATGACACATGGTTTGAAACTAGTTGTTATAACATGCGTGCAATAATTTTGAGCCATGATTGCTCTGGGCGGGAGTTAAAAGTGGTACTTTGTTGACTTTAATGTTGTCCTTCCTACGAGTTGAAAGCGCAGCTAGGTTCTTGAGTTGGCCTGAGAAGCGATCTCGGCCTTACACCTATACACTAGAAATGTAAGGGTTTTTACAGGATTTTTTATATGCCTTGGATTGTCGGAAACCTCGTTATTGTACTGGTTGTTTGGGTTTTGAAGTCGGCGAGAGCTGAAGCTATGCTCTGTGATAATAGTTGTGGAAATAGGGTTTCTGGTTTGATGTTTCATTAATGGTCTTGTACTTTTAATATTTCCGAGGTACTTTGGCTCCCATGGCTTCCTCAACGATCTACATTTTCTTGTTGGTGCTTCAACGCATCCTGCCATTCTTTGGCCATTTGAACTACTTGCTAATAGGTAAAGACAAAATCGTTTATGTAACTCTCTTGGTAATAAAATTTATTGTTTACGAAGTTAACTAATGTTAAGGTTTTATGTTTACAGGGAGAGGAGGGATAAGGGTTCTTCGAAGGGGCCAACCCCTGACCCTCTCTTCAAAACACCAAGGTAAGAGAAAACATGGTTTTTAACCAGTTTGTCTACAGTTCTTTACTTCTTTTAGATTCGTGTTGATTGCAACTTGTAATGTAGCAGGTGGAGGGCATTGGAGAGGGAGGTGACAGGTTCACCTCCTCCCAGGCATGCGTTTTTAAACAACCTGGTAAGTCTCTGCTCAAACCCTTTATTAAAATTCTTTTTATTTTCAAGGTTTCGATCGATAAACTAATTAATGCCATTAATTGTTGGTTACAATTAACATTGGGTATGAGCGTGGGGCCGAGAGTGGTAGCCACAATCATATTTAAGTTAAGTTCTCCGTTTTGATTACAAGCGTTTGTAAAAAAATAAACCCTTAATAAACCCTTAGGGTTTACCCTACACGAGCTTTGCAACCACCTCAACAATGTTTCTAGATGCACTATAATTGTTCTTTGATGTGATTCTGGGTGCCATCATGGATGGAATTACCCCATACTCTTATAATTTTATCAATGGTTTAAGTAGAGAAGATGGAAGCCATCCTGGATGGTCTTACGACCACTTCGGTGTAAGCGATGTTGAATAATATAAGTGATGAACCAACCTTCGGGTCTGTGCAATTATGTTTTTAGTTTTACTTTTAGTTTAAGATTGTATACTTTTTGTTTTAAAATTCAATGGTTTCCATCTTCAATGGTCTTACGACCATGAACACAGTGGTTGGTTTAAATATTGTAATGTTGCCTTCATTTGTAAATTATCATGGAGATGATTACATTATGTATTATGTGTTTAGCCTTTGCATAAATAATGGTATCCATTACATGGACTTACGACCATTTCTTTACTTTATTTAGCGTTTGTTGATAGTATCACGACCCATAGGGTATACGATTACTTGTGAGGTAAATACAATATTCAAAAAGGCTCGACTGCCATCGACAATGGGATTTTAATGTCGATCCTCGGGAAAATGAAGATTTGCTTTAGTGATTAGTTTTGATGTGGAATCATAGTTACAACAGCTGGCATGTATGCTTACAATTGGATTTTGGATTTGTTTTAATTGTATCTGTATTTTATTTTCTTCGTGGATCTATGATTGTTTGTTAGGATATTCGATCCAATTACGTTTGCTTACATGAATCCAAGAAGGATTGTTTAAATGATTGCATAGATTTGATCATGGAGATAACTAAAGGATCTCGACTTGATTTCTTATGGCCTTCCGTATGTAAATTGGTGTAGAGTAATAAATTTTCATTCAATATTTAATTACTGTAGATCTATGATCTGTATAGTTTTTAATTACTTATGGATCCTCGATTCAAATGAGAGTAAATACATGTAGATCCATAAAGGATCAGTTTATAATTTTATTATGTTTATTATGTAAATGATTAATTAATTTGGATCCTTGATCCAGACATATCTGTATATTTGGATCCATAAGGATTGTTTATATATCACATTATAACCGTAATGTAGGGTTTCTCTATATGGATTGTTTGTAACATATCTACTCTATATATTAATAAAATATTAGGAATATTGTAATTCTAAATACCTAGAGAACTAGGTTATATAATTTGACTGTATATGAGGGTATTTTTTAAGGATTCTAATATTATACTGAAGTATAGTATTCTAGGCAATTGTTTTGGATTGAAAAAAACATGTTTATAGATAGGTAGGCGAATATTAAATATGAAACATAAAATTAACATTAAAATATGTAAATTTTGGAGAATATTATGATAAAAAAAATATTTAATGTAAATATAGGCGATATTAAAAACTAAAAATGACCAAATAGCGAATTTATTTTTTGGAAAAACCCCCAAAAATAGCCAATTGGCGAAAATTCGCCACTAAAACTTACCCATACATATATATATTCTCGATATTTTAAAGATTAAAAATAGGATATATTCCTTACTCTGTTCAAACATGAGATATTTTGATTTATACTAACATTACTAGAGGATCTAGCTATTCGACATACTATCGGTTTTAACTCATAGATTAGGAAAAATTGTAAGAAGAAAATAATACATAAATCCATTAAAACTGCATCCGTCAACTAGGAAAGAAACACAAATAATTTGATAATATATCGGTTAAGTACAACATTTGATTTTCAGTATATAAACAGAGAAATCCTAACTCAGGTATAGATTTCTGATTTAAGAACTTCCCTAACCGCCATTTACAGTTATAATCAAAACATGACTAAATTAAACTAATAAATAAACTAGAATAAGCAATGCATACTAGGTTTTTACATTAACCATTCCAGATCTAGAATAAAACATTCTATTGTAAATTTAAAACATAGAATAAGAACCTGACACCATTGCTAGGAAAATATGTTTCTCCCAACCAACTCCCAGGGCAGCCAAGTTACTTTCTCCAGAACCCCCAAGCCTATTTGTTGAACCACAAGAGCAAAATCCTTCAATGCACCATCTCTTGTATTCTCAGATTTAATCCCCGTCTAGTGATAGCCTCCTACTTCTCATGGACATATTATTATATAGTATTTTTCCTAGGACTTGGTCATTTATGAGCCTCCTGCTCTTTAGCACTCAACTAGGAGTTATGACCTGATTTTTGGGGATGATGCCTCATTCATCTTGAGTTCTCACTCAGTGGCTTCAACCACTTGTATTTTCCTCTTGTGGGTCAGCAAACACTCTTCAACAACTATTTTCACTTTTGTCCCCCCTTCAGTGTATTTTATTAATACATAATAATTTATCACAATAGTTTTATTTTTGACTTTTTTTCAAAAATAATAAAAATAATTAAATAATAATTAAAGTAATTTCAGCAGAAATTAATAATAATTATTAATTTTAGGTGCATTACACTGGTTCACCGCAATGATGGCGAACTTACCCCTATTTGTCACAATAACAACTTTGTTTTCTCTTGTTTACAATCATTTTGATGAACTTGATACAAAACGTCAGAACATCGCCTAGATATGAAATGTCTTCCACAACAAAAACCTTCTCACTCAAATACCCTAGTTGCATTAGTGGAATTTGGTGGACTCACCACATTGATGGACGAAATCACAAATGTTGGCCACAATGAATGGAAATTAGGTGATGTCGATGACACTTGGTTAATTCCACTGCAATGTTGTGGCATGAATCATCTAATTCCGCTGCAATTTTGCAACATGACTTATCCAATTTCATTGCAATGCCACGACACACTTTATTTAACACGCTATATCACTTAAAGAAAACTCACCACAACAATGAAAGAGAGGTTTGTTGAAAAATATCACTCAAATCCACTATTAATACATTGTGGCAAGACTTGTCTAGAGTCGTTGCAATGCTTCAACGAAACTCATTTCAAATTGTCGCAAGCCTCGTGTTGCTTAGCTATTTAACATTATATAACTCATTTTTTAAACCATGTGGTATCCTAAAGGTCAAGATGGGGAAAGGTCATTTCTCCTATAAATAGTTGTTTACCCCCATTTTTTATTCACCATTATGGTGTACATTGCAAACTCGACCTATCACGCGAAGCCACCTAGGAAAAGAAAAAAATCAACATTCCAGTTACAACTGCCCACTCTCTTACACATGGAATTGGTTTTCCAAGTAAGTACATAGACACCCATTTGTATTGGTCCTTTATCCTAGGTAGCATATGTTGGTTCATTTTGGTTAGGGTTTTTAAGCTCCTAATTGGTGCTTAGTATATTGTTTTTTGGTAAAGAAGAATCTCTCTTTTGATCCATAGATAGGACTCTCAGGGCCTTGTGGATCCTAAAGCAAAGTATCTTATGCCCTTATAATCTATGGTTAGCACAAGCATAAATTTGGAACCCTGCTTTGTGACCCCTGACTTCTTTTTCTTCTCTCTAATCTAGCCAAATTATACCATGTAAGAATTTCAAAATGGTTTCCCCTTCAACTAAGTGACCCTATCTTTGATTTTTTTAAGGGTTGCTTCCCTAAATGTTTTTTTCACTTAAACAATGACAACAACTCAATCTCAGGGGTTTTGGATTTTGAAGCAAGCCATTAGTAATGGCTCTAAAATCCCATGGGATCTCCACAACCGATTTCACTTCATTCTCTTATATCCTCTAACCCCACGACTGCCATACATTGCCTATAATGGGGAAAGTTGGGTTAAACCTGAAGATGTTGTATTGTATAAACGCTAAGAATGTAACTTCCTTATAGAATCCTGTAGTTGTTAGAATCCATTTCAATATATGAGACATGAGGGAATATTCATTAATCAAGATTCAAATTTGGAGGGATCTTTGAATTAACTATTCTTTCTTTTTTCTTTTATATCTCAATGATAGACTTGTTTTATGTGCATGTGTTGTTAGTTTCCATGGAAGATGATGATATTGTTAATAGATTGCAGTATCCTACTATGTCATGATAAAACACTAGACAACACTCCAAAGTTGTGCAGGAGATACCAATTGATGACGAGCAAGTTGAAGTGGTTCCTCTCCAAATCCAATACGATGATACCCAGATCACTACTAGAGTTGAGCAAGAATACAAATGGGGATATATATATATCAATTTTTTAGAAATGAAGGCTATCAATCATCCATCTTGGAAGAATTCCTAATATATCATAATATCAAGTGATTAGGACCCCATAAAGTAGCAACAAGAGCCGAGATTTTCCCATGCATGGAAATAATAAGCTAGACTATAACCCACATTAATGCCACAAATCACATCCCGAGGAACATTGTAGTTGATGGTATTGCTTCCTTTCAACCAGTCTATCTAGAGAAGGCTTACAATATTCCTATATCCAAAGAGAACATGACACATGAATGGGTCAAAGGTTTGAAACTATACTATCTAGACTTCATCAAGCAAGTATGGTTTCCAGGAAAACATTTTTTCTAGAGGGAAAGTGGTGAATATGAAACAAAGATGCTAAAGAAGTCTTATCGGGTAGTCGTAGTCGTTTTATGTATATTATATGGAACTCTTATTTCCTCACACTTTAAGCTCCAATGGAATCTATTCTTGTATCATGTCACAATGCACCCCACAAGGTTTAACTGGGATGCCATTGTTTCCACAAGTATGGAGGATGCAATTCAGAGGGCACATGATGGTATTCAGGAGTGAAAGTCAAAATTTCATATGGCTTCATACCTTATTGATACAATATACATCCCCAACAATTCCTAGGCATGGGGTGGCAGTGAAACCCAAAAGAAACACACATACATGTGTGATGTCAAGCATTGTGGGCACAAAAATATGCCAATTTTTATAAGCAAATTTGTGAAGAGTTCATTGTTCCTTTATACAAAATCATCGATAGAAAGTTACCCAATTGCATGTCCGATGATGCCATCAAAATATTAAATTAGTTGGGGGATTGGTACCTAACAGATGTGGGGACTTATCTACACATCTATGAAGGGTCTAAGGCTCCATACGTTTTCCCTAGGTAGGTTATGGACTACATGGTCCTCAAGGAAATCATGAGGCAAACATTCATTGATGGGATATGACATGCTTTGAACAACAATAAAATGGCATCATGGTCGCCCCTACCAATAACTATTGGGGCATATAATATGTCCAAAGTAAAGGAGTCTTCAAAATTGACCAATAATTTCTCACTTTGGGGAAAGGACCTTCTATAAGAATGACAGCCATAGAAAGGTGGCTAACCATTGTGCAGTGGTCAAGTTTTATTATGCCTATGATGATCAATTTTGTGTAGATGAGAAATTTTATCTAAGTGAAGATAATTTTGAAGAATTGGACAAGAGAAGAAAGTGTGGGAAAGGTGTAAAAGGAGAATAACATTAGCGAACAAGATGAAGAATCATCTAAACAAGTAGAAAAAATACTATTGAGAGAAGCTACCCTAAATAAGGATGAATTAGAAGCTCTACTTGTAGAAACAAGCTAAAGGTTGAGAGATGAGGAGTAGGAAAAATGAGATGAAGAAAAAAATGCAAGCATGCAGAGTTGCTTAGAGAACAAGAAGAGACCCAAAAAAGAGAAGAGCAAATTCTACAGGAGGAGATTCAAAAGAAAAAAGAAGAGGAAGCCCAAAAGAGCACCGCATAGTAGGATCAACGACATATTGGGGAAGAACATGATAGTATACCTCAGAACATGGTCATTAATACACCTATTGCAAGCATTGAAATCCCACTAACTAGGTGTCATATGCCCTTTAGAGAACTGGGAATCACTCCTTTCACACCATTATAGGAGCATGTTGTGGTGTTATTAGATCCTATAATATTTCATCCTAAGAGGAAGAAGATCATCAAATCATTAAAATAATAGAGAAGCGACTTAAGATCTCGTCATGACCAGAGATTGTTACTACATAGGAAGTGTCAATATTCAAAGGGATTGACAAGGCACCAGAGTTCATGGATTTTGTGAATGTGGCTACTTCCATGGGCAACCAACATAACATTCAAAAAATGACCCGAGACCTTAAATAGGCTAAGAAAAGGATTAAACTTTGGAAGACCTCCTCCAGTGAAAGCTAGGAGAGAGAGGGGGCAACTAGTTCATGATCATGAGTCATTGGAGGTAAGAAAATAACATTATAGGTCTTTACTCAAGACATGGAAACTAAAAAATATGCACTAGCAGCCCGAGTTGATGACCTGGTTGTGGAGAAGGTTGCCATGTGTTATAGCTGATTTTATCACACTTGGTAGATCACATATTTATGGCCTTCCATGTCCCTCTGCAAACTCCTTAGACCCCCTTTGATCATATTATACTTTGATTTCCCAATAAAGTCCCCAAAAAACACTTGTTTATGTGTATATGTGACTTTTAAAGCAATATCCACGTGTACATGCAGCTTTTGATCCAAAACCCGTGTACATCGGGAAATGTGCATGAAGACAAAAAAAATGTAGTTTTCCTCATAGACTCCCGAATAACTTGACTCTTGGCCTTCTATATGCCTTGAGAATGCTCAGACTCGACCCTCCATTGCATGTTTGGAGTGCTATATATTGAGCCTCTTGGATACATTGAAGGAGGAGAAATTGGAGAGCAAGGAAACTATAGTTCATTGTTGCCTCACTTGTTTATGCTTGAGTATGCATCCCTTTGTCCCTTTGGAGCACATAGTGTTGCTCTTCCCAAGCTTGCCTTTGCTTTGTAAGCTTTCCATTGTGATGGAGGATTGAAGTGGTGGAGGACTCGGTTTCTCCGGTTTGAAGAAGTGTCGACAAAGTTTGTCACTATTCTACCTCTATTTTATTAATAGAAATATCCATTTCTTGTCCAACACATGTGCATGACTATGAATATTGTATCCATGGATGTAGTTATTTTGCTTATACATGATGTTGTTTTATATATTCTAGAGTAGGCATAACACTTTGACATATAGTATGCTTGTCTTGTTTGTTGTTGTTGAGAGTGAATTGTGAATACAAACGTGTTAGAAAAACTGAACAGGGATCTACATCAACCATCTAGAATAAGGTACGCTTCATATACCTTAGTGTTAGATGTTCTTATTTCTCTTGCATATTGGAATGGATTGATTTCTGGTGTCATTCAATATGTTGTAGCATACCCCAAGCCATAGGAAGTTTCTCTCCGTAACAAAATTGGCGACTCCACTGGAGATGTTCCCTGTTTTCTTTGGGGTTTGGGGGCACAATGTGCTTGAATTGCTCTCTGTTTCTCCCTGTTTCTGTGTTGCATTTAGTAGGATATTCATCCATTGACACTACCCTAGAGTGGTTTGACCCTTGGCCTGCTTTTTACCACTTTCTTCTCTGCATATGCAGGTTTTTGGCTAAAAGTCACATGCATACGTAGGTTTTTGACCAAAAGTCATGTATACACACATGTTTTTGGCCAAAAGTCGCGTATACATGTAGGTTTTTGGCTAAAAGTCGCGTACATACACTACTGTTCTTTGAATAGTAGAGTACATCCTCCCTTTTGGTTGAGTTTGATGTTGTGGGAAGTTGTTGGGTGGGTTGTGAGTGTGACTAGGTCTTCCTGTGTACTGATGTTGTTTGTTGACTGCTTCTTTTGTGACCAGAGACCACTTTTTCATTGATTTTTATTTGAAAGTAGTTCTAGTGATTTATCTCCTTTTTTGTTTTTCCATTAGTGCATTAGTCTTTTAGTCTCGGTGTCTTGCTTGGCTTGTGTTTTCTACTTGCTGAAGAGATTGAGAGCTTTAGTGACTTTTATTGCATTTTCAAA
Organism: Pseudotsuga menziesii; assembly: GCA_001517045.1. Taxonomy (NCBI): domain Eukaryota; kingdom Viridiplantae; phylum Streptophyta; class Pinopsida; order Pinales; family Pinaceae; genus Pseudotsuga; species Pseudotsuga menziesii. The sequence continues at coordinate 3,707 of LPNX010732703.1, read as the reverse complement.
ATAATTATTGCATTCTTAAATGTATTCCACATCTGGATTTAAGGAGGCAATTGCATTGGATTTCTTGGATGAGAGTTGTGTTTAGGATTTCGTGTAGGAAGGATTGCATTGGCATTCAGAAGGGAATGAATATTTTTGCATTTCATGTAGTGGCATACCCCTTTCTTCACATTTAAAGACAAAATTACACTTGGCATTGTTTATTAGGTGTGCATATTTACTTTCATTGCTAAGTCATAACATCATTGGTTGCACGGTCATTTCCCTTTGAGTAATCACAACCATTAAAATCAACGCTTAATTTAAAATGAATTACACATTTTTATTTGATAGGGTACATCAACAAGATTAGGTTTTAGAGTCTTGGAATAGTTCATTGTGAGTAAATTATCCAAGACTACTAAATAAAACAAGTAGGTTTCTATCCAAGTGAGAGAGTGAAATCCTTGGTATAATTAGTGTTCTCAGGAGGCTCCTCTTACACAGGAGCTAAGCACGAGGCGGTGTACACAATTGTGGTTGGGATAGCCCCTGGCCACTTTCTGTGAGTGCCAGAGATATTTCCAGTATCTTATTCGTATCTAGGGGCTTTTGAGGTACCGGTTGGTGCTTTTGAGCTCTGGGATTTGCTACCCTGCCCATACAGTATATACTTCCTGCGACTGTCCACATGAGCATTGGTTATATCGGGCTGACCTTAGTTTCCTTACCTAGGTATCATAGGGGGTACTTGTAGGGGTTATTCTGTGAGTGTCCTTTCTAGGTAGGGGTTGGACAGCACAATTGCTTTATGCGTTGAAGATGAGGGCCACTATAATTGGTTACACACCTATGCTTGTAGTGTATGGGAGTTTCAGGCCTCTCCTAGGCGAGACATACCTACTACATTTGGGAGCTCACTTATCCTCCCCTTGGATTGCTTATATTTTAGCTGTAGATTCTCTTAGGAGTGTGCTCTTTGTACGCCAGTTGTATTTACGGATCGCGGTTACTTGAGTATATTTATGTTCTCTTGAGTTCGGTCCCCTTTATGTTCGGCATGCCTGATATCACTACTAGTATCCCATCACTCGCTCCAGGTCCTAGTGTGAACCCTGGTGTTGGACTAAGGGGCACCACAACCGCTTACCTTGATTCTAGATTTGGGAGTGGTCATATTCCACCCTATACTCCATTTGTGGAGGATTTTCACTCCCTTCATCGATCTTAACACCAGCATTTGTTCTCACAGGGGTGGTAGTGGATACGTGAATGTTGGGTCTCCACCTTACTTTCCTTCTTATGTCTCATCATCCACCGCACTGTTTCATTTGAATGCATTGTCATGACCAATCCTCCCTATATCCTATAGTTTGGACTCTGTACTAACTGTCTCCAGTTGTTTTGGACTAATATTGTTGTCATGTAGGGTCCATTTTTTGTACACTCTCACAAAGACTTTGACCCGTTCATATCTATCACATGTATAATTTTGAACTGGCATATAGGTTAGGACTCCATATCCTTTTGCATTATGACCATTTCACCTTGACCTAAGGTATGAACCCACTTCGTGATGTCACGTAACCTTCATATTGCTACTAGAAGTGACATTATGTGAGTGGTAGAGCTTTCCTATTCATGGGTTCCCTAGTTAGATCTCATTTTGCAGTTTGGTACCCATGCTGAGATTTCTCCTTTAGGTTTGGGAGTCCCTTATAGTTATGCCATGGCCTTGAGAAAGAGCTTCATATCCCTCTTGAACTTTATGCTATCCATCCCCCAAAGGGACTTCCTTGTATATGAAGTTGTAATTGCATTTCATGCGTTTTTCGTGCCTTATTGAGCTTTATTCCAGCTCCCTACTTCATATTTATAAGCCATGTAGCACGAGCTTGTCTCAATCCTAGCCAAGTGGAGCCTTTTACATATCCTTTGCAGCTTGATCATCCCTTACCGGGAAGATACCTTTCCCCAACTGTCCTTATCCTGCACATGCTTCCTTGCATTGAGCATAGGTATGTTCCACTGCTTGTAACTAGTTTTCTTTCCCGCGACACTCGTCTCCTCCTAGATGTATACTATAAGCACCTTTATCCTTTTTGAAGCTTTCAAATCTGAAAAAGTCCAAAAAAAAACATAAAAGTCAGACGGTAAATGATATTATCTTTGGCAGCTGTCAAGTCGTGTTGCCTTCGAACAAAGCACTATATATCACATCCATTGGTTGGGTTGTTATAATGACTTTAGGAGATGTACTTGCTATTCTAAGTTTTCTCCACCAACTGGTTATGCTTCGAATCCCTATGGAGTCGCTGTTGATGCCTCCCATGTCACAGAGATGTCCCAGTATGCATGTCAAGTCTATGCTGCCTATCTTCAACCACCATTTTCCTTACGCTCTTATTCGAAGGAAGTTTAGCCTGAGTCGACCATTCCTCAGTTATCTTGACTTTGCATGTCATCCATTCCCTCTATAGTTACTAGTTCGTGCACATCTTTTTCGTTTGATTTCTTCCACATTATACAACGTTGTTGAGTACCTCGTGTTGGTTGATGGGGGATGCCCCAATGCCCTCCTTCGAGCAGATTCCATTCAATTGAATTCAGATCATTTAGTCTGGAATAGGAGTCTAAAGTCCATTTGAGTTCCTTGAGACTTACAATCATCAGTGGTAGGTTCTCTTACCATCAACAATTTTGGGAATACATTAATGTCCCCTGATCGATCGATTATTTCAAGTGTTCGAACTCAACACATATATTCACACTTGTTAGATTGCACTCTATACCTTGATTCCCATTATCATTATTGATGGGATATCTTGCGTCTGTTAATGGTATACATCAATGACCAGTAATTAGATGATGGACCATCATGTTCGACCTCAGCACCTCTATTCGCGTGATGGGACATGTACTCGTAGCGGTTTGTGTAGAAGACCTTCGAGATTGGTGGCATTCCACATATGCTACCTCCTTGATTGTGCCAATATTCATGAGAAGTCAACTCTCATGACCAGATTCTAGTATATTATCAGATATCTTCATCCATTATGGAGATCTTGTCCATTGTATATAGTACGTGGTTATGATCACACATGACATTTGTATATCATGCATATCCATGGCCATTGTACTCTTATGTATCTGGGACTGCTATATGTATATTTGCAGTCATATGTAGAGATTTATCATTGCATCATGTACTAATGACTGGTTGGTTATTCCACCTAGGTCTTCATTACTCCACTTCTGGGATGGATATAATGTATTTCAACCATCATGTTACCCCTCTGACCTCACACATTAGGGGGCATCTGTTATAGTTGATTTTATCACACTTGATAGATCACATTTGTATGGCCAGGCCATGTCCCTCTGCAGACTCCTTGGACCCCCTTTTCTCATATTATACTTTTATGTCCCGAGAAATTCCCCAAAAAACACTTGTTTATGTGTATACGCGGCTTTTAAAGAAATATACGCGTGTACACACAACTTTTGAGCCAAAACCCACGTACATAGGGAAATGAGCATGAAGACAAAAGTTTTTGGATTTTTCCTCATAGAGTCCCGAATCACTTGACTCTTGGCCTTCCATATGCCTTGAGAATGCTCAGACTCGACCCTCCATTTCCTATTTGGAGTGCTATATATTGAGCCTCTTGGATACATTGAAGGAGGAGAAATTGGAGAGCAAGGAAACTATAGTTCATTGTTGCCTC